>ML793891.1:165430-192318 GCA_009831015.1 Picea engelmannii
CAGCGCCCTAGCTAGTTTATTTCCATTCTGTAAGCAGATTTCAGTCATTTGTGATTAATGAAATAAAGTCTTATTTCCGCTGCATCTCTGCGTTTATGTGTATTTCTGCATTTCATTGTGTTCCTACATAAATCCGGATCAACTGCAATCACTCCTACTGGCACTTCTTCTTTTTGAAATTTCCTCAATAGCTTGCAAGACATAATATTTATGGTGAACATTGTCGCATTTTCGTTAATATCCTTGAGCACAATTCCCCTATTTCCCCGAATGGTGCCAAATTGTGCTTTGACCAGCTTTGTGATTTCCTTCTCACACGACTTGTTATCCAAGTATTCATCTGGATGCATGTCGAATGTAGGTAGTCCTATGATTTTGTCATTCAACACCACATTGATTTTTATTGGCCTATCCATCCATAGGATTCAACACCACATTGATTTTTATTGGCATGTCGAATGTAGGTAGTCATATGATTTTGTCATTCAACACCACATTGATTTTTATTGGCCTATCCATCCATAGGATTCCTTCGTGTACACGAGAGACTATTTGTTTGATGTAGAGACCAACTTTCTTATTGTGCCCGAAGTGTGTTATATCCAAAAGGTTAATTATACCAGAATTGTACACCCCTGTTATCCACTGCATGGGCTCCATTATTGTTTTACCTAGGGGTCCAATTTCCCCTGTGTTTGTTAAGTAATTATCCTTGACCAAATCTAGGAATTTGGCTGCATCATGCACATCGTGGTATGAGTACCTAAGTTTTGGTACCTTCCCCAACATATCGTCTGCAATGACCACTGCGTCTGGGAGATATGGGAGTGTGATGTTTGTGGCATCTTGCGTCTTTATTTTCTTCCTGGTAGTAGATGGGTCTGCCTCTGCTATTTCTATGTCATTTTCTTTCCTCTTAGAGCCCGATCAGTCAGTGATATCCTTGAACAACACCTCTTCTCCCTCGTGGGTATATCATTGTCCCATCGTTTCATTAGGTTTTGTGGGCGTTTTAGGGTGAGGGTTCAGGATACCATTCTAGGCCCCTGAACTCATCTCTAGTTCGTCTTGTTGCATTGTCGATGTTTCCTCTTCAACCCATGTCAAGTTGATCGATTTTTTGTTTGAAGTGGTGACATATTCAGCTCGACCACATTCTCAGGCTGTCTCGTTCTTTCCTTATGCCTTTGTCCCTGTCGGTTAAACCACACTTATTGTCCTCGAGCGTCGAACTTTGGTGGGGTCATATTCTCTCCAATTCGCACCCTCACTTGCGTTTTCATAAAATTATAGCTAGGGAATGCACTTTGTATCTTTCCCTGTGCTCATAAATTGCTAAGTGTTGAACTAACACATGCTTTCCACCTTTTATAGACTCGTTTGTAACTTCTTTTCAATTTTTTTGTGCATTTGCGTTGAGTTTAGTTTTTCTTGCTCGTTTTCTTCTGATGTTGTCGTAGTAATTGTGGTGCGTGACTTTTTTGTCACTTTCTTGTGGTTCAGTTAAGTTCTGCTTATTTTTTTGTTTTTCTTCCTTTTTCTATGTTTTTCATTCTTTTTTCTTATTTTTCCCTTTTTATTTCTTTTTATCATTTTTCTATCTTGGTATCTGCTATATTACACTATATACATGCCTTTTTTTCATTACGTTGTAACTTTTAAGGGTTATTAGGTCAACCATCCCTGTACAGTTTCAGTCGACTACCGTTGATCATGCATTTCAATTGTTTTCCTCCCAAGTCCTTTAGCTGTATAGATCTCCCATATGTGACATTATTTACTTCATATGGCCCTAGGAAATGCATTCTAAACTTACTAGGATGTTGGAAAAATTTATTGTCATAGAGCAGAACTAGGTCTCCCTCCTTAAAATTCTTCTTTTTAATATGTCTGTCATGCCAGGATTTATCTCTTGCTTTATGTACTTCAGGGTGAAATATTTCCAAAATCCCGTTCTCTTCCATTTCCATTAGTTGACTTAATCTCTCATGTATTGTGCCTCTTTCTGTCATGTTGGTAATTGCTTCTATGCACATACTAGGTACTAAAAATTCTAATGGCACCAATTTTTCCTTCCCATACACCAATATAAATGGTGTTTGTCCTGTCAAATTCTTACATGTGGTCCTGTATGCCCATAGTAATACTGGTATCTTCAAGTCCCAATCATCCCTGTTGACATTGCAGATTTAAGTCAAAGCATTTTCCAAAATCTTGTTGAAAGATTCTATTGTTCCATTTGCATGAGGATGATATGATATACTCTTCTGGTGATAGACTTCAAAATCCTCAGTCATATCCCTGATGGTATTGTTGATAAAATGAGTTCCTTGGTCACTCATCAAAATCCAGGGACATCCAAATCTGGTGATCACTTTCTCAAATAAAAAGTGTTCTTATGTCTACGTGCTAGAGTCATTGACTGGTGTTGCTTCTTCCCATCTTGTTAAGTATTCAGTCAAAATAATGATATATCTAGCTCTTGACCTTTTTATGGTGGATTAATAGGTCCCAAAAAGACTATTTCCCATTTATCAAATACCTACACAGTCACTTGTGGTCTTAAAGGAATTTCATCCCTTCTGTTGGGTTTTCCAACCCTTTGACAAACATCACATTTCTGGAAATATTCCTTTTCATATTTATGACCTATTGACCATCATAATCATTTGCACAATACCTTCTATGTGGTATCTTTACCTGCATAGTGTCCTCTAGCTATACCTTCATGATCTTCTACCAAAATTCTGGGTTGTTCATGTTCCAATACACACCTTCTAAAAATGCTATCTGCACCCATCTTGTATAAATGTCTTGCAATAAGTTGATAGTCTGCAGCTTTGACTACCATATTTTTCTTCTACACAGTGCTAAAATCCTGTGATGCAACCCCTATACTTAAGTATTCAATAATATCGGCGAAGTATTCATCAACTACCTGTACTGAGAATAACTGGACATCAGGGAAGTTTTCTTCCATATTAGGAGGTTCTTCTCCATTCATTACCCTAGACAGGTGATCAGGTCTTGCATTCAGCTTCCCTGGTTTGACTATCACTTCAAAATCAAAGTCTTGGAATAATAATATCCATCTACATATCCTCCCCCCCAACACTGGTGTGTTGACTAGATATTTGAGGGCAATGTGATCTATGAACATTTTAAAGTGTTTACCCAGTAAATAATGCCTGAATTTCTAAAGTGCATATACCATGGCTAAGCCTTCTCTTTCTGTGGTGTTGTAATTCTTCTCTGATTCTGACAGATTTCTTCTTACAAAGGCTATAGGATGGTCTAAGTCCCTTGCTCATGGTTGTGCCAGAATTGATCCAAGTGCTATGGTTGATGCATCTACATGCACATGAAATGTATTTTCCCAATCTAGAAACACCAGTATAGGTTTTGTTACCATATTTCGATTTAAAGTGTCAAATCCTTGTTGGTAGTCTCCATTCCACATCTAGTGTCCTTCTTTAAAAAAAAAATCCATTGGTGAAGTAATTTTCACATACCCCTTTATAAATTTCTTGTAATAACATGTATGTCCTAGTGTTACTCTTAATTGGTGCACTGACTTTGGTCGTGGTAAATTTACATTGACTACAATGTTATCAAGGTACACTAGTAAACCTTTTTTACACACTATATGTCGAAACAATATTCCAAAAGGTGTACCAAAAATGCATTTCTTGATATTTAATGATATCTGACACTGCCTACATCTTTCCAAGATTAGTCTTAACACTTCTACATGGTCCTTTAAAAGACTATATACAGTCCATTCATCCAGGTATACTTCTATAAATTGATGTATGGATTCCTTAAAAGCAGCTATGACTACTATTGAAAAAATGATTGGTGCATTCTTCAGCCCAAATGGCATGACTGTATATTGGTAGGATCCCCATTCTGTAGAAAAGGTATTATTGTACCTATCCTCTAGAGATATTTTGATATGATGGTAACATGATAATCCATCTGTGAATGAATATGCTTCCTGGCCTCCCACATTCTCTAAGACCTCATCTATAAAAGGGGTAGGGAAAGGGTCATGTAAGGAAGTATCATTGAGTTTACTCAGATATACACAAATACTTATCCCCCCTTTCTTCTTTTCTTGGACTACCATAGGACTGATCCATTCAGATTCCTCAACTGGTTCTATAATGTCAACCTCCAACATTCGATCAATTTCTTCTTTTACTTTCTTCTTATAAACCAGATTCAATATGCAAGGTATTTTCTTGATAGGTATAGCCTCAGGTTTGAGGGGTGTTTTTATCTCACCTAGCTCCCCTACTATACCTTTCATCTCTATAAAGGTTGTTGGAAATAGGTCATTGTATTTGTGCAGTAACTATGTTATTATTTCTATTGTTTTCTCATCCTAATAGTCTCCAATAATTTCCATTTTAGGATGATCATTCATTCCAATGTTGACTTTCTTAACTTTGATTGGTGCAACAAATACTTTTGATTCTAGAGATGGACCTTCCACCTCTCTTTCTCTTTCAATCTATGTGATCTAAATGTTGCGTGGGTCATCTTCATCTGGTGATTCCTCTTCAACATGATAGTATGAAAGTAGTTATTTGATTGTTTGTCTGTTCTTTTATTGATATTCTATCATAGATTCAACTTTTGGTTCATTAATAAATATCACCCCCCTTATCAGTTTCAACGTTGAGTCAATGTTGGGGTTCTCATGTTCAAATGAGAAAGTTACCACAAAATGTTTTTGTAATCCTGTCCATTTTGTAGTGCCTCTTCACACGTCCTGGTCTATATAACAGTTCCCTAGGATCCCTTCCAATGTATGGATAAAGTGATGATACCACTCCTCTGGTGGTGTCATCCTCCACTATGTCTTGCACTTCTCCAAGTGTTTCACTGGTATTCCTTGTCCATCATACCTCTTCATTTTATTTCTTCCATGTTTTGCGCCAAATATAATGTGCAGTAGTCGTTTACACTGATACCAGTCCTTATTTTTTTCTTTGTGCGCACCCCACCATCTTGCAGGGTTTTCCTTGAGTGCAATATCTAGGGATAAGAGAGTCTAATTTTTAAATACTTCCTCTTCATATTTTTTCAAGAATTACTCTAAGTAATTTATCCCATGAAAATTGGCAAGTTCTCTTATCTCTATACCACCCCATCTTATTGCGCGGTCTATTCTTGCACACCTCCTTGTGGAAAATTCATGTACTATTTATTGCCAATTGTTATGAGGAAAAATCTCTCTATGGCTAGGGTAAACCACAACAGACAGAAATGACTACAGAAATAAACTCCATTCCAACATATGCTATATAAACCAATATGAAAGCAAGATAAGAAAGAGGCCTACCTCGTCTAGATGTTCGATGAAGTCCATCGTTGAGCACTTGAACCCAACACTATATATCTGCAACTAGTTCTCAACAAATAAGAAAAGAAAGCATATGGTGATAATGTAAAAGGCTAGCACATTAGATAGCATAATACATTAATAAACATAACAAATATGGCCATGGATAATAACTCATATATTTGCAAGATATCAATTGGACGGGAAAGGAGTATTTCTATTAATAAATGATCAACAAAAGTGAAAATATTACAGACTTCCGTGTCGGCATAGTTCAGAACCGAGAAACCAAGTTCCTTCTAGTTGGGCCTCCACCACTTCAATCCTCCACCAAAGTCAAGCTCATAAAAGAGAAACAATGAGGTTCTCAATCAATAGGGGAAGATATTGGGGACTGAACACTGTGTTCATACTTAAAGGACAAAGGGATGCAGACTCAATATGAAGTAAATAATTTCTCCAGAGTAACTTTTCTTTCAAAGTTGAATTATTTTCTCCTTTTCCATAGCTCGGAATTGGCGCATTTATAGCCTTCAAAATGGAACTGAAGGGCTGAGTCAGAACGTTTCCATTATATGGAAGGCCAAGAATCATAGATCTCCTATCGTGACATGGAAACCCGACATTTAATTTTTATTTTTTTACACAAATCCTGATGTACGTAGGTTGTAGTGGAGCAGCCTGCGTATACACATGTTGTATAGTGTGCAAGATGCGTATATGTGGAAAAATATTAATTTTTGTCTCTAGATTTCATCAACAGGGAAGATAAGTCTGCACAGGGAAATGGAATAAGGCCCTCTATGCAAGATTGCATAGGGTGAGGAAAATCTTTCTATAACACCAATTCTCCAAACATGTATCTGAGTCGGAAGCATGTGATGTAATTCTTCTCCAACTGAGTACCCCATTTGAAGTTGGGTTAACATAATCCTCTTATCACGCGATGGTTCTATATAATAGGTTTATTTCTTCCATATCCAAGAAATTGGCTTCTACAAACCTTTCTCCTTCTGAGGGATCCAATGGTGCAATGACTCTATATTCGCATGATTCAAAATTCATTTTCCTTGTCTTCAGGTTGATTATAGTCTGGTTATCAAATTCCCAATCCAATTGAAGAAATGTTGGGTAAGGTGTTGTGCCATCTACTATCTCTATTACTTCAAAATCTTCCATAGTGCACACTCCATCCAAATCTACTCTCACACCTTTAAGCCTTCAAATTGGTAGCATTCTATGTTGATTTGATAATTTCAATTGGACAGGTGAATAGCCTAGTGTGGGTTCTCCTATACACTACCATGTATTCTTAGGTAAGACATTCACTTTAGAGCCTATATCCATTATAACATCACCCATATTAAAATCCCCAATGTTGGCATTCAATCTAAATTCTCTTCTTGTACTTCTTGTATGGAGATGATTGACTGACTTCTTCTCTAATTTCCCTTCCACCTCTGTGTTACATATTTCTAGCATATTTTTTAAGACCTTAACAAATAATGGTCCATTCAATAACTTAACACATGATTGCAAAAAATTATTTGTGGTACTTACTTTCTCTAGAGGTTGTTCTTTATTGGTATGGTCCATTGAGAATGGAATCCCACATATTGGTGGGTTTTGAGGTTGTTGCGCGATTGATGTAGATGCAACATTCTGCTTGACACACTCATGTCTGGCTTCCTTAAATGTTTCCTTTTCTTTTTGCGTGTCAAACTTCTTCTGTGAACATTTTAAACAAGGATATATTTTGACATATAGTGTGTAAACAAGGTTTACTAGTGGACCTTGATAATATTGTAGTCAATGTAAATTTACCACCACCAAAGTCCGTGCACCAATTAAGAGTAACACTAGGACATACATGTTATTACAAGAAATTTATAAAGGGGTATGTGAAAATTACTTCACCAATGGAAATTTTTTTAAAGAAGGACACCAGATGTGGAATGGAGACTACCAACAAGGATTTGACACTTTAAAGGAAAAGATGGTAACAACACCTATACTGGTATTTCCAGATTGGGAAAATACATTTCATGTGCATGTAGATGCATCAACCATAGCACTTGGATCAATTATGGCACAACCAGGAGCAGGGAACTTAGACCATCCTATATCCTTTGCAAGAAGAAATTTGTCAGAATCAGAGAAGAATTACAACACCACAGAAAGAGAAGGCCTAGCCATGGTATATGCACTTTAGAAATTCAGGCACTATTTACTGGGTAAACACTTTAAAATGTTAACATTTTTATAAATCCCATCGAATGATCGTCAAACCATAATGTGGAGGACTATTCCATTCCAAAAAAGGGAGATTCTAATTGGTCCTCTTCCTTGGTTTTAGTCCCTACTGTTGAGTCTTGGGAATCCAACCCCCTCAAAAAAATATAATAAAAAGAAAATTGAAGATGACAAAACTATTCATGGTACAATATAATAGTTTGGAAAATTCAAAATGAATGCAAAGGTAAGGCTATTGAAACTGCATTAATTAATTTTATAGATGACAAAATGTAGAAACTAAAACAATGAATATATATTTCTACTAAAAAAAAACGGCTTGAATCATATATGTGTGTATGTGGGTCTGGGTCTGGGCATGGGTGTGTTATATGATTAAGAATAAAATTTATATGTTCATATAAACTAATCATAATAGCATAAAAATAGTTGGTAAGATGAAGAAATAACTAACCATATCTCAAGACGAATAACTGAGGTGTCAAAACCCATGAAAAGAAATTTGTGTTGTTCATCCAAACCAACATTGGATGTAGAAAGGATAATGATATTCTAGTAGAAAAAAAAAAGAAAAAATAGGAATGCAAAATTCTTGGCATGAGAGATAAATATAGAGCATCCAAAATGATTCACTATCACCTAAGTGAACTCTAGTAAGGAAAGGTTCCATGAGATGCAAGGCAGTGGATACAAGATACATGAAATGGTATACTCAATACTAAGAAATTGAGAACCTCATCCAAATCGAGCTCAAACTTGAATCCAACCCAAGTCAAGCCATCACTACTCAGTCAAAGACAATACTAGAGACTAATCCAAGCCTTATGGAGAAGGTTGTTCCCAAAATACTGCAGCCTTATCAATATAGAAGCATGAGAACACCACCTAAAGTTGAAACACTGTATTCAAGTGAAGGAATTCAAGCCCATATTATCTCACATGGAACCTTTCCAGATATTCCATGCTCATAGGAAAACCAAAGTAAACTATTTTATTTATGGACTTCTCCACACAAACTCACACATATAGTACACAAATATTTTACCACTAGTGTATTGTAATAATTGTATTAATGCCAAAGTATGCATTTGACAATGTCAAACATTCCTTACTAGCCTTTGATTCTTTCTATTGACTTATGGAATCTCATTGTTATATACAACATGAAATATGTTCTTCCAACAACTCTAGTGGAAGAGTTTTTAGTTCAGCCTCCAACACCAACATAGGATAAGGTAGTATTGCTCAGATCCTTGCCATGATGAAAATGCATTCACTTTCATTTGAAAGATCTCTATTATAATTTTACATGGCATTTTTGGCACAACCTTAATCTTCCTTTGGACTTGTACTATACTACATTGACCCTTTGTTCCATGTTCTTATCCATTTGGAAATCACAATATTGAAAATAGGAGTGACATCCAAATGATTTGGTAGATTCATAATATGAGTATTATTGCCTAATTTTCTCAAGATTTAGTAGGGTCCAAAGTTCAATTTTTATTTCTTATATTGGCCTTTGAAAAACATTTTTTTTTTTTAAATACACCATTACCATATCTCTAATTTGATACTTGTTTTCTTTCTTATTCATATGATCCTTGTCCTTGAAGTTTCTTAAAGAAACATATAATATTCTACAAGTTATATAACATCATAAGAAACATGAGTTTGATATCACTCTTATTTTCAATATTGTGATTGTTTTTTGGCCATAACCTTAATGCTCCTTTAGTTTTTTCCTATGCTACATTGCCCCTTCGCTCCATGTTTTTATCCCTTTGGAAATAACGATAATGAAAATAGGATTGATGTCCAACTCCTTTGGTAGATTCATAATAAGAGTATTATCACCTAATTTCCTCGTGATTTAATAGGGTCCAAAGTTCAATTTTTGTTTTTTATATTGGCCTTTGAGAAACATATTTTTTGTAAATTACACCATTAACATATCTCTATTTTGATACTTGTTTTCTTTCTTCTTCATAGGCATCCTTATCCTTGAATTTTCTTAAAGAAAATATAATCTTCTATAAGTTTTCTAGCACCATAAAAAACATGAGTGTCCAATGTCGATTTGAATATTGTCACTCTAGTTTAAGAGTGTCGACATACAATCTTGAAAAGACGAACAACATATTCTACAATCAACAAAATCATTAATAGAAAACTTTTCTTATTTAAACATCAAGTAATATCGATTTGATCGATCTAGAAATAGACATTGCAACACATTTCCAAGTGATCAATTTACCACTTTTGTATATCTATTAGTTTGAGGTTTATAGTAGCGCTAAATTGAAGTTGGATTCCCAGTGTTTCCCACAATATTCACTAAAACAAAGCTTAAGTATATTTGGATTCTTTGTTAGAGGTGACATAGGCAATCTATCCATCTAGACCACTTCTTGATGGTAGATCCTTGAAATATGAGATACATATCAATGTTTTGTACAAGTTATAAAATGCATCATCTTAGAATAGTTATGAAAAACAAAAAATATAGTTCCATTATAAGATCTTTGAGTTATTTATGAACCCAATGCAAAATTGTTGCTTATATGTTGCCATGGTTTATCTAGTATTTGTAATTTTGTGGTAGTTGCAATATTTTGTTGTTTCCTCTTGGAAACTTGACAAAAATGATGCTTGCCAACATGTTTAGCTATTGCTTTAGTCATGTTTTTTTAATAGACACACTTTTAAATGTTTTGTTTATTGTTTTTCTTTGAGAAACATACCATGAGGTTGAGGGATGCACCATGTACATGAAGTTATTTTGGCTTGGGTTACATTTCTAACAACCAACTATTCTTTCAAAATCATGTTAAATTCTCATCTTATGATAAACACACATTCACTCACTAGAATAGAATCTAACAACAAAATTGAAAACATAGCTAAACAATTATCAAAACTTTGAATCTACAACTATGGAATTAAAGGATTAACTATTGATCCAATTTTATGAGTGGAAAGAAATGAAACCACATATTTATAATATTAAAATAGATACAAAGTGAAAAATAACAGAGATACAATAAAACTTGACTTCTATTAAATAATAAATATATTGAAAACTGTAAAATGCAGATTGAAAACAAGCTTGCTAGAAGTGAGAAGAGATGTGACGACTATGCTCGTTCTCAAGAAGATGAGTACAATGAGGCTCTAAAGTATTTTTTAACAACAAGTATGAATGCAAAAATCCTATACATCCAAAAACCTAACCCTAGGAGATGAAGCGTCAAAATTCATGTGGGGTAAGTTAGTACATCAACTTCCTGGGGTCGTAACGTTTGCATACGATATTCGTTTAGGGTGCATGATAGCTCGTTGGAAAGGTATTTATGAGGAGATTCATTTAGGGGATCAATAAAATCATTTGGATATCATTGAGGTTCTTTATCATGAAAAAAGATCATTTATGCCCTCAAAATGGCCCTAGAAGTTCATGAACCCAAAAAATGCTAAAAATAGTAAGTTGCCAAAAAAATGTTTTGAGCTAGTTGGAAAAGGTGGGTGGCCACTAAGATCCTCCTGGATCAATAATAACCCCTTAGGAATAAATGGTCTCCATTGCATTGAGCACCTCCACCAGATGAGGAAATTTCTACTGAATTTGGCCCCAGGTGAGCCACTTGCCTTGGTGCAGAAGTTGCCCTTCTTTGACAACCCGATAAAGTTGGATCCTCTATTGGTGAGTGATGTTGACCTATGTGTCTACAATATGATCAGTGTTTTATTGTTCAATATAGTCAAGGTTGAGATTTTTTGGTGTCAATTGTTCTGCTATCTCCGAGGTGTCCAATAGTGGTGGAAAATAAGGCCGAAGGAGGTCCACATTGAACATTGGGTGCAAGCCAAGGAAGGGGGGAAGGTTGAGATTAAAACCATTGTCACCCACATCCTTGGTGATGGTTTAGGGTCAATAACAGAGTGGACAGAGATTCTGATGAGGCCATGTAAGGAGTTCTTTCTGCAAGTGCAACCAAAATTTGTCTCCCATCTAAAACTGGTGTGGCACTCGATGTTGATCATGACACTGATTGTACTTGGAATTGGAATTATGTAAATATCCTGAAGCTGTTGGAAAATGTGATGGATCTTCTCAATGAACTGGGGGATTTTCCATCTCTATTTGGAGCATGTGATGAGTCTTCCTGGGTGGCCACAAGGGGTAGTGCAACATCCATGGGACCCAATAGTTGAAATACCAACCCCACCTGAAAGGGGTTGTGGTTGATATGGCTATGTATAGATCTATTGTAGTTGTGTTGAACATATGGAATACTCTCATCCCAGGTGCGAGGGTGCTTGGAATTGTGCATGCATAGGATGTGCACGATAATTTGGTTGATGACCTCAGTTTGGCCATCCATATGGGGGTAGAAGGTAGTGGACTTGGTGAGCTTGGTGTCCAACAATGACCAGAGGCTCGACCAGAATGTGTTGAGGAACCAATTTTCCCTATATGAGATAATGTTTTGTAGTATCCGAAAGTGTACACACACTCGTTCAAAGAAGATCTTGGCAGTGGCCTCTACTATGATGCTCTTCTTGCAGGAGGCCAGAATCACCATCTTGGAAAAGTGATCAACAACCACAAAAACACAATCATTTCCCTGCTTGGTGGATGGAAGGCCCGACATGTAGTCCATTGAGATGGATTCCTAGGGCTTGTAAGAAGTAGAAACAATATTTTACATTCCTTATTTCTTAGTGGTCGATTTGGAAATAGCATAGGAAGTGCAGGGCTAGACATAATTGTTGACATCCTGTCAAATTTTTGGCCAGTAGAAATGTCGTTGTAGCACTACCACTGTCTTTTCCATGCCAAAATGTCCTTCCATCCGACTGTAGTGGGATTCTCAAATCATCTTTTCTAGCTCGCTTGATGGAATAAAGAGATGGCCCATATGGAACAACATCATGTCCTAAATATGGAAATTAGTGACAATTGTCTTTGCACCCAACATATAGTAGGTGTTGGTGAAGTCAAGATCTGTCTCATAGAGGTGGGGCCATCCCGAGGTCTCGCGGCCACAATAATTGAACATTGTGGTGAGTGCCACTACTGGAGGTTAGTGAGGAAATCAACGACTCGATTTGTACTTCATGTTTTATAGTTTATTTTGAGGTGGAATTGTTGCAAATATGTGGACCACTTCTGATGGCAATCATTCTACGATTTTCCTTGTGTCTGCATGAACTGCAGCAGATTATGATCAGTGTGGATGACTATCTCCTTCTTGACAATGTAATTCCTCCACTGTAGGTAGGCTTGCACAATGTAGTACATTTGTTTTTCATAAGTAGGGTACTTATGGGTGACATATGATAGTGTCTCACTATGATAAGCCACGGGGTGGCCATGCTGAGTGATGATTGCACCCACAACATAGTCTGAAGCATCTATCTCAATCTCAAAAGGATGTTGAAGGTAAAGTAATGAAAGTGTTGGGGTGGAGCACAAGCACTACTTCATATCATCGAATGCTTTCTATTGGTACATGCCCCACACAAATTTTTCCTTATCACCACCCATGGTTATTTGGCTGAGGGCCCATGCAATATGGGAGAATCCCAACATGAACCTACAATAGAAATTGACAAGGCCTAAGAGGCTCTGAAGCTCAGTGGGTGTGGTTGGGGTTGACCAGTCATGAATGATTTGGATCTTGGTTGGATCAACATAAACACCATGCACATAAACAATGTATCCTAGGTATTGGCACCTTTCCATGTTGAAGGAACCTTTTTCCAAGTTGGCATATAGCTTTTGTTGCCGCAGAGTGTGAAGAACCTGTTGAATATGCTGCAAGTGTTCTTCCCAAGTCTTATTTTAGATGAGGATGTCATCCAGATACACCACCCCAAAATAATTAATGAAAGTACAAACAACATCGTCCATCATCCTCATGAAAGTTGTTGGGGAATTTGTCAAACCAAAGGGCATGAAGAGCCATTCAAAAGGACCTTATTTTGTCTTGAAGGAAATTTTCTATACATATGTCTATTCTATGGGGACTTGATGGTAGATAGACTTCAGATCAATCTTACTAAATTATTTGGCTGCCTTGACCTGATCAAGTAAATTGTTGATTCAAGGAATCAGGTACCATTTCCTCATTGTCATTTTATTTAGGGCCTGATAATCAATGCAGAGTCGCCAAGTCTCGTCTTTCTTCTGCACCGATACAATTGGGCTTCCTCAAGGTGATGAGTTTGATTGGATGTGCCCCTTGTGAATAAGTTCTTAGATATGATGCTTGATCTCCTCATTTAATAATAGAGAGCAATGATAGACTGGCTCATTGGGTAGTTGTGTGTCAAGGGTCAGATATATGGGATTCTTGACCTGACAGTGTAGAGGTGCCCCAGTAGGTGATGAGAAGATATCTTTGTATTCTTCCATGACCTTATCCACTTGCTTCTGCTGCGTGGAGAGGTCATCCACGAAGGCCATGAATGTGGCTACAACCTTTCACTCACTCTGAGAGTGAATCACGAAGAATACAAACTTCTCGGTTTGAGAAATGACCTTCCTTCATTGCTTGGCAAAGATCAAGGAATATAACTAGGTGGGACTACCTCGGGAATCCTATACAATTTCTTGTTCAAAGTAATAATAACACTGCGAGGCCTAGACTCATATACAACATGATGTTTCCACAAATAAGGTTGGAAAAAATGAACATCACAAACTTCAAGGGGAGAAACATCACACAATACCTCATCTTTGAATTGCTTGATGTTGTACGACATACAACACTGTTGGCTGATGCAAAGATCGCTTCATTGATGGATACATCGGATGGTGTAGGGATACAGTTGTGGCATTGTCAACAGGGCTAGTTTCTTGATGAACTCTGTTGAGATGAGGCTCTTCTAGATACCACTATCAATGATGAAGTGTAATGGAGTGCCTTTTACCCACATATGTGAATGAAAGAGTCGCTCGTATTCCTCTGGCTCATTAGGGTCACCAGGATAGATCTTGGTGGTAGAAATGGTGGCACTGAGTTCCACATCAATGATCTGTCTCCATTTTTATGGCTCTGAATCAAGTTGGAACCTGTATCTGATTCATAGGCTTCTACCTCAGCCACTAATTACTACTTTGGGAGGAAATCAACAGTGTTATGCCAGGGGCTCTTATGGAAGTCGCACCACTTCTTGGTATCTTTCTTCATCTTCCCATTCTCCTTATTTGCTTGTGGCTTGGACTAGTTGTCCTGAGGTTTCCCATATTTTCTCTACCCTTTTTTTCTGTGGGTTGGGGCTACCCTTTCCCTACTTCTACTGTGAGGGGTTCCCAGACCCAAACTGTCGCATCTTTTGTTTAATCTTCTGCTCGATTTTGATGGCATATCGATAGGTCGCGTCCACAGATGATATGTCTAAAAACTCCATTTTTGTTTGGATTTATCTATGCAGGCCTCTGCGGTACATGAGCACCAGATTTCAGTCATAATATTTGATACCCACCTTGGTGCGCAAGGTATGGAAGATATTAGTGAACTATGGAACTGTCTATTCTCTTTCCTGTTGCAGTGTGGTCCATATTGTATACAAGACATCATAACTTATAACAGGGTAGCAGTTTTCCTTAATAGCATCCCTAAAGGAACCCCAAGTGGGAGAAACTGCAAATAATGTGGATCCCTCTATTTATTTTTTCTCACAAAAAATATCCCACTAGTCTTTGACATGGGGGACGACCTTGAGGAGTGAAAATGTAATATTTTCTCTATCGAAAAAGTTGTGGATAGAAAAATACCCTTCTATAAGGTTTAACCATTTATCTATGGCATCCGCATCTATTTTACCTTCAAATATAGGAATATAAAAATTGATATGTACCTTGAAGGGGGAAATGCCTTCACTTGAGGTGGATGTGTCACTTTTCGACAACTGTTGAAGGATTTGTGCAAATCTTTCAATCATCTCATTCCTCTATGATTCAAGGGCTTCCTCGAGCAACATTTTGAAAGTATATCATGTCCCGTCGTATTTCTTTTCTCCCGCCATGGATGGTTTGTTGGGCGTGCGAGAGCAGTTATCCTCAAGAACAACAAGATCGAGACCCATTTCTTTATACCCTGACCGTGTCGGGGACATCCATTAAGAAAAATGACAAGGAGAAGACCACTCTGATACCACTGATCCATATTTATGAGCGGAATGAAATGAAACCACAAATTTATAATATTAACACAAAGACACAGTGAACAATAAAAGATATACAATAAAACTTGACTTCTATTAAATAAGAAATATGTTGAAAACTGTAAAATGCAAACTGAAAACAAGATTTCTAGAATGGTGGCAGCTTATCTTTGAAAAGAGATGTGACAGCTATGCTCATTTTCAATAAGATGAGTACAATGAGGCTCTAAAGGAATTTTTTACAATAAACATGAATGGCAAAACCCTATACATCTAAAAACCTAAACCTAGAAGATGAAGCGCCAAAATTCATGTGGGCCCCGTTGGGGTCAGTTAGTACATCAAATTCAAGGGAGATAAAACCCTGCATACTTTCCTTAGTATAGATTCCTCCAACATGTACAATTTCATACAATTCTCTTTCACGAAATCAAGACCAAAGAGACCCAAGCACAAACCAAGAATAACCTCCTAGATAAGTGTGTACTACTCTCTTGTAGTTATATTCAATGAGTGATCAATATGACTCGATATAAACTCTATTTATATTCTAAAAGACCTAAAATACATGAATTATCAATAAACCCTTTCAGAATTAGACTTATGAATAACCAATACAATTACATTTAGGAATAACTTCCGAAGTTACAAAAAATCTCAACACTCCCTCTTAATGAGGAAGGTATTCTATCTGGCACAACTCTAACACTGTCGCCATACATATGATCTCATGACCATTGATTGTCAGACACACAAATCTATGCATCACATGAAATCCATACTGAATTCATAGCATGCATCAAGGGTCGGTGGGTAGCTCTACAATAGCTACAACATGTCATCAAGAGACTATCCAGTTTCCCATAGAAAGATCAGATATCTTGTGCATGGCATCCAGTACCCTACAATAACATATGTACATCATCTCTTCAACATGCATCTAGGTTCGGTGGATAGCTCTCCAATATATACAACATGCCATCATGACATCCACTACCCCACGATAACATTTGAATCCATCACTGCCTCTGAAGAGGGACTACATCGAGCTTGTCCCTGAAGTACTCAAACTTCGTCCTTGACAATGGATTTGTTAGCACATCCACAACCTACTCATCGATAGCCACATATTGGAGTCTCATTGCTCCCTTTTGCACCATATCCCTGATATAGTGATACCTGATTTCGATATGCTTCGACCTATCATGAAACACCAGGTTCTCTGAAAACTTTATACAACTCTGATTCTCGCACAAGATACAGTTCTCCTCCATTGCAATATCAAATAATATAGTCATCAATTTACGAAGCTACACTACTTCATGACTTGTTGCACATGCTGCCACATACTATGCCTATATCGTACGAAGTGTTACACATGATTGCTTCTGACTGATCTATGAAATCATACGGGATCCAAAAGTGAAGCAACATCCTAATGTATTGTTCTGGTTTGAAGCACTACCAGCCCAATATGAATCTGAATATCCAAGTAAGTTGATCTCACTTTCTACAACATACTTGAGCCCATAATCCACTATGTCTTTAAGGTAACTCATCACATGTTTTACTGCAATCAGGTGAACATGTTTCGGGTCAACCATGTATTGACTTAGGGTGTCCACAACAAAACATATATCTGATCATGTATTTTTCAAATACATCAATGATCCAATCATCTTCCTGTATAACGTAGCATCCACAACCTATGAAGTTGTATCATCCAACAACTTCATATTTGATTCCATTGGTGTGGCCATCAGTTTATAGTCCAACATACCAAACCATTTGAGGATATCCACAACATATCTTCCCTAATTCAGGAATATCTCATTCTTCCTCTGCCATACCTCTAGACCCAAAAATTAGTGCATCAAACCTAGGTCTTTCATTTTTAACTCTGCATCGAGTTTTCTCTTACACTCAATGATGAGCTTCTCCACTCCTTTCAAGAACAGTTCATCCACATATAGTAGTAATATCATTGGTCCATCATCCTCAAACTTGAAGTAAGGGTTAGGATTTTCACTAATCTTGGTAAATCCCAAGCTCATCAGAAAACCATCAATATGACCATACCATTCTCTCGGTGCTTGCTTCAATCCATATAATTCCTTCTTTAACCTGCACACATGTGTTTCCCTATCATGTATCATGAATCCTTGTGGTTGTTCCACATAAATATATTCCTCTATTACCCCATTCAAAAATTCCATCTTCATGTCCATCTGATGAACCTTTCGTTTCATCACAGTATCTATTGAAAGAACAACCCTTATTGAAGTATATATTTCCACAGGAGCTAAAGTATCCTCATAGCCAATTCCTTCTTTCTGAGAAAATCCTTGTGCTAAAAATCTATCCTTGTATTTCTAAATGCTTCCACATGCAACATGCTTCATCTTGAATATCCAGTTGGATTTTCCTTGGGTCTAGGAACCACATCCAAAATGATATTCTTCACTATTGATGGGTAATTATTGACCATGGAATCCCTCCATTCTTTATTTCTTGCAACTTCTTCATAGCTGGTAGGATCTATCTCAATGATATCACAAAATAATGCCACATAGCTGGGATGTAGTTTTGGTTTCTTGACTTTCCTAGATGATCCATCCTGGGCACCATATCTCTCTACATATTTGATGGCTTCTTCTACCCAAGATGGTCTTATCTTTTGTGTAGGCTTCTCCATAGGCCTCTTTGTTTTGGCCATATCATGATCCTTGGGAATGGATTCCTATGCTTCCACTTCTCTTGTCTCCGCAGATCTAGTAACTCCATTCTCTTCGTCATGAGATTCCACTGCACAACCCTGCTTCGACTTGTGAAAATATACATCCTCATCGAAGGTTACATCCCTGCTAATATTGATCTTTCGGTGACTGAGAATGTATACTCTGTAGGAATTTGATGTGTCACTGTATCCAATAAATATTCCTTTCTTTCCAGATGGGTCCAATTTTGTTCTATTGTCCTTGGGGACATGCACATATACATGACAACCAAATATCGTATGGTGGTTGACCTCTAGTTTATCTCCTGAAAATATTTCCTCCGGTGTCTTTTTTTCAAGAACTCGATGGGGAATTTTGTTATGTACGTACACAATTGCAATCACAACTTCTACCCATAGATACATAGGTAAATATTGACCATGGATCATGGCCTTCACTGTTTCCATAATCGTTTATTTCTTTCTCTCCACCACTCCATTTTGTTCTGGATTATAGGGAGTAGAGAACTCCCTCTTAATCCCAACTTCTTTGCAGAATTCTAAGAATTCACCTTAGGTTAATTACCCTCCATTATCTGATCTCAACGTATTTATCTTCCTTTCTGTTAGGTTTTCTACTAGTTCCTTGAATTCCTTGAACTTACCTAATACTTCACCTTTTGACTTCAAGAAGTAAATCTAACTTTGGCGTGAACAATCATCAATAAAAGATACATAATATATGTACCCGTTGAGCGATGGTGCTGACATCGGTCCGCATGCATATGATTGTAAAATATCCAAGACTCCTTTGGCTCTGTTATCACTTCTTGAAAACGCGTTCTTCACATTCTTGCCTTGTGCACAACCTTTGCACATGCCATTTGGATTCACCTGAATCTATGGTATTCATGTTACCATCTTGCTAACGATTGGTAAATCTTTGTAGTGTAGGTGGGAGAATATCCTATGCCATAGCTCACTTGAATTCACAGTGTCATGAATCAATGTTGAATATGAGCATCCCTTTAATTTATAAAATCCTCCTTCTTGGACACCGATAACAACTTCATCATCAAGCGTCTTTCTTTTTGGCCACATGAGAACTTCTCTATCTATAAATGCAACCCTAAAACCCTTCTCATCCAAAGTTGAAATCAAGAGAAGGTTCTTCTTCAAACCTGGTACACAAAGCACATCCTTCATCCTCATTTTCTTCTCAGAATCTATTTTGTAGGAGTCCTCTCATACTCCTTTGATTGGATACTGATAATCATCACCCAAATTCACATTATGAGGTGAGTCTTTATGAATTAAGTTTGACAGAGAGCCTTTATACCCTGTCATGTTCTTAGAAGCACCTTTATCCACCAACCAAGTATCATTTCTAGGGGTTACTATTCATGTGAGAGATGATATTAGGATGTAGTCATCATCACTTGAATCACCTTCTCTTGCAAATTTTTTTGGTGGTTCATCATCTTCAGTGTCATGAGCATGATGCCTCTTTCCCTTTTCCTTTTATTTTACTTTAATAATAAGGGGACAAAATTTTACGTGTCCCAATTTTTCACAACAGAAACACATCACATTTGAATAGTCTCTTTGATTCTTCTTCAACTTTTGAGTCTTCTTTGGGGATGAGGGTTCTTTCTTACTCTTTCATTTCCTTGTATGAGAATCTAAAGCTTGTTCATCATCCCTCAATTTCCATTCTCTTTCTACCAACCTTTCTTCCTCTTGAGTGAAATCTTCCCATAATCTGCTAAACTTGATTATCTTCCTCCTTGAGAATATTCTTTGAATGAATGAGTCCCATGACCTTGGGATACCATTCAAGGTGGTCATTACCATTTCTGATTCATCAATATTGTATCCAATAGCTTCAATCTATTCCTTGATCTAGTTCACTCTCTATAAGTAAGAGTGAATGGACTCTAAATCTTGAAGATTAACATTCTTCATTTGGGTCTTCAATGGCATCCTTCTATTGATGTTTTTTCCTTCAAATAGCTGAGTCAATGCATCCATCATATTCTTTGGAAAATTTAATAGAGAAACATGATGGATCAGATGATCCTTGATTGTGTCCGCAATAATCCTCTTAGACATGGCTTGGTTCTTTTTATGCTTTTCCTTGGCCTCATCTTCATCTGGTTCCGAAACTTCCTCCTCAACAAATATTTCTAAATCATGTTCTTCCAGAAGGAGGCCAACTCTATAATTCCATGCTCCAAATTTTTCTTCTCCTTCCAGCTTCTCATCAAATTTGGTGCTGGTAGTCATCCTGCATGGGAAGATGAAGTTAGTTTTCCAAAACACTTCCAAAAATTTGCGGAATTTTTTTTTTTTCAGGCCTGCTCTAATACCATGTTGATTTCTTTTTTTTTTTTCCAATAGTTAAAGTATTATATTCTTTTATTAATATTTAATATGAAAAAGGATCACAACTGAAAGATAGATATCCACAAAACAATAAGATATATCCTCGGAGAAACTCTCAAGGGAAAGAAAACCCTACAAACTTTTCTCAGTATAGATTCCTCCAACATATACAATGTCATACAATTCTCTTTCATGAAATCAAGACCAAAGAGACCTAGACACAAACCAAGAATAGCCTCCTAGATAAGAATGTACTACTCTCTTGTACTTATGTTCAATGAGTGATCAAAATGACTCGATATAACCTTTATTTATACTCTAAAAGACCTTAAAGACATGACTTATCAATAAACCCTTTCACAATTACACATAGGAATAACCAATACAATTACATTTAGGAATAACTTCTGAAACTACATAAAATCTAAATAGTATGTGCATTGATTCTAGGGCCATCAACAAGATAAACATCAAGTACATATTTCCATTACCCCGCATAGATGATTTAATGGATTGTTTGAGTGGTTCAAAATATTTTCAAAAATTGATTTAAAGAGTGGTTATCATCAAATAAGAATTAAAAAGGGGGATGAATGGAAAACTACAATTAAGGCAAACAATGGATTGTATGAATGGTTGGTGATGCCTTTGGGCTCACAAATGCACCCAACACATTTATGAGGTTAATGAATGAGGCCTTGAAGGAATATATTGGGAATTTTTTTATATTCTACCTTGATGATATTTTGATTTAAAGTTAGACCAAAGAAGAACACTTGAAGCATCTCCAGATCGTTTTGATCACCCTGCAGAAGGAAAAGTTGCTAATAAATATGAAGAAGTGTAGCTTCATGAAGAGGGATATGATATATTTGGGATTTGTAGTCTCTGAAGAAGGACTGAAAATGGATCTAGAAAACATTCAGGAAATTGTAAATTGACCAACTCCAAGGAATGCATTTGAGGTAAGGAGTTTTCATGGACTTGCAAGTTTTTATAGAAAGTTCATTAGAAATTTCAGTTAGATATGTGCACCTATTATAGAGACCATTAAAGGAAGAAAGCATCTCTTTAGGTGGACAGAGACAATAGAGAAAAATTTTAAATTGTTGAAGAAAAAGATTATTGAAAAGCATATGTTAGGTTTTCCAAGTTTTGATAAGACTTTCTAGGTTGAGACTGATGCTAGTGGGGTTGTAATAGGAGTTGTATTGAGTCAAGAACATAGGCCAATAACATATTTTAGTGAGAATTTAAATGAAGAAAAAAATAAATATTCCTCTTATAATAAGAATTCTATGCAATTATCCAAGCACTTAAGAAATGGATGTGGTATCTAATGCCCAAGGAATTTGTGTTATCCACTGAAAATGATGCACTACAATTTATAAGTAGTCAACCTAAGCTTAACCAAAAACAGGTTAAGTGGGTTGAATGTATGCAGAGTTTTACTTTTGTGATTAAGCACACAAGTGGTAAATATAATAAGGTTGTTGATGCTTTGAGTAGGATAAATTTGATTTTGCAAGAATTTAAAGTCAACACCTTAGGATTTGATGAATTGATTGCAATGTATAAGGAATATGCATATTTTCAAGATATTTATGCAACTTGTGAGAATCCTGCTGCCAATAACAAAAGTCAATGGTTGGACTACATGCTACAAGAAGGGTTGTTGTTCAAAAACAATAAGCTATGCATACCCAAGTGCTCGATGAGTGAACATATTATTAAGGAAAAGCACAGTGGAGCACTGTCAGGACATTTTGGACATGATAAAACATATACTCAGGTAAGTGCTTTCTATTATTTTCTAGGTATGCATAAGGATGTGAAGAAATTTGTGGAGAAGTGTAGGATATTTCAACATGTGAAAGGAAGGTCTCAGGACACATCACTATATCAACCACTGGCCATCCCAAGCAGACCATAGGATTCCATCACCATGGATTTTTTTGGGGGTTTCCCAAAAACTAGAGGGGAAATGATTCAATCTATGTTGTGGTAGATACGTTTTCCAAAATGGCTAATTTTATTGCTTGTAAGAAGACTAGTGATGCAACTAACATTGCCATTTTTTTCCAGAAATAGTAGGGTTGCATGGTCTACCTATTAGCATTGTCTCTGACAGAGAAACAATGTTCATTGGTCATTATTGGAGAACTCTATGGAAGACACTAAGTACTAATCTTAGCTTCAGCTCAATGTATCATCCACAGACTAATGGAAGATTGAAGAAGTAAATAAGAGCTTGGGGAACATATTGAGGAGTCTTGTGTAAGGAAATCCTAAACAGTGGGATCTAATACTAGCTCATGTATAATTTGCTTATAATGACTCTCCCAATAGGAGCACTAAGATGAGTCCATTTTAGATTGTCTATGGAATACACCCAAGGGGAGTTTCTGAGCTTAGAAATTTGGGAAAACAATAGCTAAGGAGTAGTGCAGATGGTGAATGATTTGCAGTGATTATACAGGAGCTGCAAGAAAATGCTAAACATAAATTGTTGGAAAGCAATGGTAAATATAAGCAAAGAGCAGAATTGAGAAGGAGGCAAGTGAACTTCCATGTTGGTGATTTGGTCATGGTGTATTTGAGGAAGGAAAGATTTCCTATAGGGACTTACAACAAGTTAAAATTGAAGAAGATTGGGCCTTGCACAATACTAAGAAATTTTTATGCAAATGCATATGAAATAGAATTACCAAGTGATATTGGGGTTTCTCCATATTCAATGTAGAATACTTGTATCCCTTCAAGGAATATGAGAATGTTCCAACAAATGCAACTTGTATCCCTTCAAGGAATATGAGAATTTTCCAACAGATGCGTAAGTGATGAAAATCAAGCCATAGAATGGGAAGAAAAATCACCTAAAAGGATGCAGCAGGAGATTGAAGCAATTTTGGATAAAAGAGTGGCAAGGAGAACCAGGGGTAAGGAGTATTTTCAATAGCTAGTTAAATGGAAACAACAATCAATTGAGGATGCCACCTGGATGACATCAACAAAGATGAACCATTATTTTCTTCCGTGGGAGTCTGATGAGGAGCATCTAAGCAAAATTCATCCAATTGACCCTGGAGGTCAATTTCATTTACTAAAGAGGGTTGGTCCTCTTAATTTTACTTCAATTGTAATAATTTGTTAAAGAATGCCTCTAGAAGAAATTTAGAAGATTTGGTTAGTTAGGTTAGGTGTCAATTTGTTTAGATGATAGGATTTGTTGGGATTGATTTGGATCTGGTTGTTAGATCCATCCGAGAGTTCATTGCATTATTTTTCCACGAGATTGTTCCGAGAGAGGCTGGATTTTTGGTTTTGTAGTGTTAGATAGAGCGAGTGATAGTGGTTGGTAAGTGTGAGTGTGCAAAATAGAAGAGTGTATTTGTGTAAGAGAAAAATTTGAGACATTATGCTATGAATTGTAATATTAATTGAGTAATACAAAGCATCATGTGTATGGGGTTGAGTTGAATTTCATTGAAAGCATGTTCTACACTCTCCTCTAAGTCACATTCTTTAAATTTTATGAAATTAAATTCCAGGATATAAGTCACATTCTTTAAATTTTATGAAATTAAATTCCAAGATAGCATGGGATCCTTGGATGTGTTACAGGTTCGATGCGTAGGATTCGTTGTGGAAGGAATTACAGAGTATCAAGTGAAGTTTGGTCAACAAAAATATTTAATCGTTGATGAAGTGAAACGATCAACAATTTTGATGAAGTGAAACGATCAACGATCAACAATCAAGAAACCTTCTTTGAAGGAGCAGCAATTTCTTGTGTGGAGAGAGTAGATAATTTTGTCCAATTGGGACATCAACTTTCCTTCCCCAAGGAAGGCTTCATCCACATTATACCATACCTCTAGACCCAAGAAGTAATGCAGTAGACCAATATAATATACTGCATGTCAAATTTGTTGACAAATTTCATCTTGCACCACACAATGAGATTTTTAGAACTACTTATAAAATCCAAATCATCTACATACAAGACCAAGACTAGTAGATGAAATTTAGCATACATATAATAAAGATTAGATTCTGCACAAAACTTGGAGAAGCCCGAATTTAGTAGTTACTCATCAATATTTGAGTACCATGCACATGTTCCATGCTTTATCCCATAAAGAACCTTCTTCAATCTACAAACATGGGTCTCATTCCCATGCATCTCCAAATCTCTCAATTGATTTATGCACACTTCATCTTCAATCACACCATTTTAGAAAAGTAGTCTTCACATACATTTGGTATAATAGTCAACCAAAACATGATGCAATAAACATGATGGTTTTGATCATAATATACCTTATAGGAGCAAAATTCTCATCATAGTCAACTCCCTCTTTCTTGGAAAATCCTCTAGCTACAACTCAAGCCTTGCACTTAGCTATGCTCCCATTCGCGACATGCTTAATATTGAACGTTCATATGGAATATATCACATATTTCCCAGTTGATCTTGGAACCATCTCTCAAACATCATTTTTGATAATGGAGTTATATTCCTCAATCATGGAATCCCGCCACACTTGATAAGAAACTACCTCCTCAAAGTTGGAAGGATTTGTATCAATGATATAATACATCAGTGCAACATTAGTGAGAAATATTTTAGGTGGATTACTCACTCGAAAAGTAGATTTTGGTGTTCCACTTGTGTTTATGCATACTACAAAAAATGGGGAAACCATCTTGTCATCATGGTTGAATGAGGTCGTTGTTCCTTCATTTGAATCCATTGTTATATGGAAGCACCTTTGTATTTCTACCTATTTGATTCTCTACATAGGGTTTAAACTCTATGAAATTGATTAACTTACTTCATCTTTATTCTTCACAATGTAAATCCGACATACCAAAAGGAGATATAGGCACGAAAAGGTGAAATATGCCTCCAAATATGTGGAAGCTCCTTCATTAGGGTTATTTCTCACCCCTTCTTGTTTTCAACATGCCCTAGCCACCTCCTTGAAGAGGGAATTCAACATTCTATGCTCATTAACCCCTTTTCCTATTACATGTCATGCTCTAGAGCTCCATAAGATAGGGATTTTTCTCCCTAAGCTATGTTTGACCCTTTCCTTTTCATCAATCATGCATTGGACACCTCCTGAGGTAGGGGATTCATATTTTAAGGCTCCCTTTGTACTCACATCCTCCATCCATATCATTCTGAGACCTGGGTTCAACTAGGGAACAAAGCTCTCCATCAATTATGCAACAAAGGTAATGTAAGACATGTAAATCTACCTCAAATGTGTCATGTGTGCCCAAATGGAATCTCATGGTGAAATGTGCCTCCAAAAAATCTTACATCAAGTCAACCATAGTCCTCCACAAATTTTTCCTTACTTTGGATGAGGAGTGGTGCTCATGCATTATAGAACTAGGTGCATAATCTCCAAGTTTTATCCACAACCTATAACTGCCAGTAAACTCCAAGGATCTTCTATTATCTCTGGTGAGAGAGGAAAGCCCACGAAAATATAAAATGATTCTTACATTTTGAGAGGGGTAACAAACTCTTTTAACTTTCTTCCAATATTCTTTGGAGAGGCATGGAGCCCAAACATGACAGCCTTACAAGATTATTGTTTGCACTAATGTTGTGAAGAGAGGCTTTCTCAATTTCTAACTTCATAGGTGATTTTTCAACACAAGAGTTCCAATTCTAACTACATTCAAATCAAGACCTAGCTACATGTAAAAAGGAAGTACCTCCAATTTGTCACCATTGAATGTGATGGTTATATCCTTATCACAAGTACCTATTACCATTACCTTTGTTTATTTTACATTAACTTTCATTTCAAATTAATTGAAAATTTTGTTTAAGGAATGGAAATGTCCTTCGAGACTATCTTTGTGTTTTTCCAATAACACCATATCTTCTGAAAAAATCAATGACAACAAAGCATAAGGTGATATGCATATTCCTCCTTCCCCCTTCTTCCTAATCCAATCTTCTAACTGAACTATGATTATGCCAAA
>ML793891.1:229809-240912 GCA_009831015.1 Picea engelmannii
TACTTGAACATTTAAGTGGGGTAAAAGGAGGTTTCCCCCTCGAAGAGGCTTATTATCTGAGATTATCTCTTTTTCAAGGCGTTGAGTACTTTTCCTGAGGTTTTTCTATGCTATATTGATGTTTGGTTCTTAACAGAGAGTCATTATAAGCAAATTATACATGAGCTAGTATTAGATCCCACTGTTTAGGATTTCCTTACACAAGACTCCTCAATGTGTTCCCCAAGCTCTTATTTACTTCTTCAATCTTCCATTAGTCTGTGGATGATACACTGAGCTGAAGCTAAGATTAGTACTTAGTGTCTTCCATAGAGTCCTCCAATAATGACCAACGAACATTGTTTCTCTGTCAGAGATAATGCTAATAGGTAGACCATGCAACCCTACTATTTCTGGAAAAAATTGGCAATGTTAGTTGCATCACTAGTCTTCTTACAGGCAATCAAATTAGCCATTTTGGAAAACGTATCTACCACAACATAGATTGAATCATTTCCCCTCTAGTTTTTGGGAAACCCCAAAAAAATCCATGGTGATGGAATCCTATGGTTTGCTTGGGATGGCCAGTGGTTGATATAGTCATGTGTCTTGAGACCTTCCTTTCACACACTGAAATATCCTACACTTCTCCACAAATTTCTTCACATCCTTATGCATACCTAGAAAATAATTGAAAGCACTTACTTGAGTATATGTTTTATCCTATCCAAAATGTCCTGATAGTCCTCCACTGTGTTTTTCCTTAATAATATGTTCCCTCGTTGAGCACTTAGGTATGCATAGCTTATTGTTTTTGAACAACAACCCTTCTTGTAGCATGTATTCCAACCATTGACTTTTGTTATTGGCAGCAGGATTCTCACAAGCTGCATAAATATCTTGAAAATATGCATATTCCTTATACATTGCAATCAATTCATCAAATCCTAAGGTGTTGACTTTAAATTCTTGCAAAATCAAATTTATCCTACTCAAAGCATCAACAACCTTATTATATTTACCACTTGTGTGCTTAATCACAAAAGTAAAACTCTGCAGAAATTCAACCTACTTAGCATGTTTTTGGTTAAGCTCAGGTTGACTACTTATAAATTGTAGTGCATGATTTTCAGTGGATAACACAAATTCCTTGGGCATTAGATACTGCGTCCATTTCTTAAGTGCTTGGATAATTGCATAGAATTCTTATTATAAGAGGAATATTTATTTTTTTCTTCGTTTAACTTCTCACCAAAATATGCTATTGGCCTATGTTCTTGACTCAATACAACTCCTATTGCAACCCCACTAGCATCAGTCTCAACCTAGAAAGTCTCATCAAAACTTGGAAAACCTAACATATGCTTTTCAATAATCTTTTTCTTCAACAATTTAAAATTTTTCTCTATTGTCTCTATCCACCTAAAGAGATGCTTGCTTCCTTTAATGTTCTCTATAATAGGTGGACATATCTAACTGAAACTTCTAATGAACTTTCTATAAAAACTTGCAAGTCCATGAAAACTCCTTACCTCAAATGCATTCCTTGGAGTTGCTAAATTTACAATTTCCTGAAAGTTTTCTAGATCCATTTTCAGTCCTTCTTCAGAGACTACAAATCCCAAATATATCAGCTCCCTCTTCATGAAGCTACACTTCTTCATAATTATTAGCAACTTTTCCTTCTACAGGGTGATCAAAACGATCTAGAGATGTTTCAAGTGTTCTTCTTTGGTCTAACTTTAAATCAAAATATCATGAAGGTAGAATATTACAAATTTCCCAATATATTCCTTCAAGGCCTCATTCATTGACCTCATAAATGTGTTGGGTGCATTTGTGAGCCCAAAGGCATCACCAACCATTCATACAATCCACTGTTTTCCTTAATTGTAGTTTTCCATTCACCCCCCTCTCTAATTCTTATTTGATGATAACCAGTCTTTAAATCAATTTTTGAAAAATATTTTGAACCACTCAAACAATCCATTAAATCATCTATGCGGGGTAATGGAAATATGTACCTGATGTTTATCTTGTTGATGGCCCTAGAATCAATGCACATACTATTGAGATTTTATGTAATTTCGGAAGTTATTCCTAAATGTAATTGTATTGGTTATTCCTATGTGTAATTGTGAAAGGGTTTATTGATAAGTCATGTCTTTAAGGTCTTTTAAAGTATAAATAAAGGTTATATCGAGTCATTTTGATCACTCATTGAACATAAGTACAAGAGAGTAGTACATTCTTATCTAAGAGGCTATTCTTGGTTCATGTCTGGGTCTCTTTGGTCTTGATTTCATGAAAGAGAATTGTATGACATTGTATATGTTGGAGGAATCTATACTGAGCAAATTTTGTAGGGTTTTCTCTCCCTTGAGAGTTTCCCCGAGGATATATCTTATTGTTTTGTGGATATCTATCTTTCAGTTGTGATCCTTTTGCATATTAAATATTAATAAAAGAATATAATACTTTAACTGTTGGAAAAAAAAAAGAAATCAACATGGTATTAGAGCAGGCCTAAAAAAAAAGATTTTTCCGCAAATTTTTGGAAGTGTTTTAGAAAACTAACTTCATCTTCCCATGCAGGATGACTACCAGCACCAAATTTGACGAGAAGCTGGAAGGAGCAGAAAAATTCGAAGCATGGAATTACAGAGTTGGCCTCCTTCTGCAAGAACATGATTTAGAAATATTTGTTGAGGAGGAAGTTCCAGAACCAGAGGAAGACGAGGCCAAGGAAAAACATAAAAAGAACCAGGCCATGTCTAAGAGGATTATTGCAGACTCAATCAAGGATCATCTAATCCATCATGTTTCTCTATTAAATTTTCCAAAGAATATGATGGATGCATTGACTCGGCTATTTGAAGGAAAAAACATTAATAGAAGGATGCCATTGAAGACCCAGATGAAGAATGTTAATCTTCAAGATTTAGAGTCCATTCACTCTTACTTCTCGAGAGTGAACCAGATCAAGGAATAGATTGAAGATATTGTATACATTATTGATGAATCATAAATGGTAATGACCACCTTGAATGGTATCCCAAGGTCATGGGACTCATTCATTCAAAGAATATTCTCAAGGAGGAAGCTAATCAATTTTAGCAGATCATGAGAAGATTGCACTCAAGAGGAAGAAAGGCTGGTAGAAAGAGAAGGGAAATTGAGGGATGATGATCAAGCTTTAGATGCTCATACAAGGAAAGGAAAGAGTAAGAAAGAACCCTCATCCCCAAAGAAGCCTCAAAAGTCAAAGAAGAATCAAAGAGACTATTCAAATGTGATGTGTTTCTGTTGTGAAAAATTGGGACATGTGAAATTTTGTCCCCTTATTATTAAAGTAAAAGAAAAGGAAAAGGGAAAGAGGCATCATGCTCATGCTGCTGAAGATGATGAACCACCAAAAAAATTTGGAAGAGAAGATGATTCAAGTGATGATGACTACATCCTAGTATCATCTCTCACAGGAATAGTGACCCCTGGAAATGATACTTGGTTGGTGGATAGAGATGCTTCTAAGAACATAACAGGATATAAAGGCTCTCTGTCAAACATAATTCATAAAGACTCACCTCATAATGTGAAGTTGGGTGATGATTATTAGTATCCGATCAGAGGAGTGTGAGAGGACTCCTACAAAATAGATTCTGAGAAGAAAATGAGGATGAAGGATGTGCTTTATGTACCAGGTTTGAAGAAGAACCTTCTATTGATTTCAACTTTGGATGAGAAGGGTTTCAGGGTTGCATTTGTAGATAGAGAAGTTCTCATGTGGCCAAAAGGAGAGACGTTTGATGATGCAGTTGTTATCGGTGTCCAAGAAGGAGGATTTTATAAATTAAAGGGATGCTCATATTCAACATTGATTCGTGACACTGTGAATTCAAGTGAGCTATGGCATAGGATATTTTCCCACCTACACTACAGAGATTTACCAATCGTCAGCAAGATAGTAACATGAATACCAAAGATTCAGGTGAATCCAAATGGCGTGTGCAAAGGTTGTGCACAAGGAAATAATGTGAAGAATGTGTTTTCAAGCAGTGATAACAGAGCCAAAGGAGTCTTGGATATTTTACAATCATACGTATGCAGACCGATGTCAACACCATCCCTCAGCGGGTACATATATTATGTATCTTTTATTGATGAGTGTTCACGCCAAAGTTATATTTACTTCTTAAAGTCAAAAGGTGAAGTATTAGGTAAGTTCAAGGAATTCAAGGCACTAGTAGAAAATCTAACAGAAAGGAAGATAAATAGGTTGATATCAGATAATGGAGGATAATTAACCTCAAGTGAATTCTTAGATTTCTACAAAGAAGTTGGGATTAAGAGGGAGTTCTCTACTCCCTATAATCCGCAGAAAAATGGAGTGGCAGAGAGAGAGAAATGAATGATTATGGAAGAAGTGAAGGCCATGATCCATGATCAAGATTTACCTATGTATCTATGGGTAGAAGTTGTGATGAAAATTGCATACGTACATAACAAAATTCCCCATCAAGTTCTTGAAAAAAATACATCGGAGGAAATATTTTCAGGAGATAAACTAGAGGTCAACCACCATACGATATTTTTGGTTATCATGTATATGTGCATGTCCCCAAGGACAAGAGAACAAAGTTGGACCCATCTGAAAAGAAAGGAATATTTATTGGGTACAGTGACACATCAAAATCCTACAGAGTATACATTCTCGGTCACCGAAAGATCAATATTAGTAGGGATGTAACCTTCGATGAGGATGTATATTTTCACAAGTTGAAGTAGGGTTGTGCAGAGGAATCTCATGAAGAAGAGAATGGAGTTCCTAGATCTGCGGAGACAAAAGAAGTGGAAGCAGAGGAATCCATTCCCAAGGATCAGGATATGGCCAAAACAAAGAGGCCTATGGAGAAGCCTACACAAAAGAGAAGACCATCTTGGGTAGAAGAGGCCATAAAATATGTAAAGATATATGGTGCCCAGGATGGATCATCTAGGAAAGTCAAGAAACCAAAACTGCATCCCATCTATGTGGCATTATTTTGTGATATTATTGATATAGATCCTACCAGCTATGAAGAAGTTGCAAGAAATAAAGAATGGAAGGATTCCATGGTCAAGGAATACCAATCAATAGTGAAGAATAACATTTTGGATGTGGTTCCTAGACCCAAGGAAAAATCAGTTGTGAGCTCCAACTAGATATTCAAGACGAAGCATGTTGCAGATGGAAGAATTTAGAAATACAAGGATAGATTTTTAGCACGAGGATTTTCATAGAAAGAAGGAATTGACTATGATGATACTTTTGATCCCATGGAAATATATACTTCAATAAGGGTTGTTCTTTCAATAGCTATTGTGATGAAATGGAAGGTTCATTAGATGGACATGAAGATGAAATTTTTGAATGGGGTAATAGAGGAAGATATTTACATGGAAAAACCACAAGGATTCATGATACATGACAGGGAAACGCATGTGTGCAGGTTAAAGAAGGAATTATATGTATTGAAGCAGGCATCGAGAGCATGGTATGGTCAGATTGATGGTTTTCTGATGAGCTTGGGATTTACCAAGATTAGTGAAAATCCTAACCTTTACTTCAAGTTTGAGGATGATGGACCAGTGATATTACTACTATATGTGGATGACCTGTTCTTGAAAGGAGTGGAGAAGCTCATCATTGAGTGTAAGAGAAAACTCGATGTAGAGTTAAAAATGAAAGACCTAGGTTTGATGCACTAATTTTTGGGTCTAGAGATATGGCAGAGGAAGAATGAGATATTCCTAAATCGGGGAAAATATGTTGTGGATATCCTCAAATGGTTTGGTATGTTGGACTATAAATTGATGGCCACACCAATGGAATCAAATATCAAGTTGTTGGATGATACGACTTCATAGGTTGTGGATGCTACATTATACAGGAAGATGATTGGATCATTGATGTATTTGAAAAATACACGATCAGATATATGTTTTGTTGTGGACACCCTAAGTTAGTACATGGTTGACCCCAAACGTGTTCACTTGATTGCAGTAAAATATGTGATGAGTTACCTTAAAGGCACAGTGGATTATGGGCTCAAGTATGTTGTAGAAAGTGAGATCAACCTACTTGGATATTCAGATTCATATTGGGCCGGTAGTGTTTCAAACCAGAAAAGTACATTAGGATGTTGCTTCACTTTGGGATCCCATATGATTTCATGGATCAGTCAGAAGCAATCATGTGTAACACTCAGTACGACAGAGGCATAGTATGTGGCAACATGTGCAACAAGTCATGAAGTAGTGTAGCTTCGTAAATTGCTTATTGTATTATTTGATATTGCGATGGAGGCGACCTGTATCTTGTGCGACAACCAGAGTTGTCAGAGAACTTGGTGTTTCATGATAGGTCAAATCATATCGAAATCAAGTATCACTATATTAGGGATATGGTGTAAAAGGGGGCAATGAGACTCCAATATGTGGCTACCGATGAGTAGGTTGTGGATGTGTTGACAAATCCATTGTCAAGGATGAAGTTTGAGTAGTTCAGGGACAAGCTCGATGTAGTCCCTCTTCATAGGGAGTGATGGATTCAAATGTTATCGCAGGGTAGTGGATGTCATGATGACATGTTGTATATATTGGAGAGCTATCCACCTGACCTAGATGCATGTTGAAGAGATGATGTACATATGTTATTGTAAGGTACTGGATGTCATGCATAAGATATCTAAGCTTTCTATGGGAAACTGGATAGTCTCATGATGACATGTTGTAGCTATTGGAGAGCTACCCATCGACCCTTGATGCATGTTGTGAATTCAGTATGGATTTCATGTGATGCATAGATTTGTGTGTCCGACAATCAATGGTCATGAGATCATATGTATGGCGACAGTGTTAGATTTGTGCCAGATAGAATACCTTCCTCATTAAGAGGGAGTGTTGAGATTTTATGTAATTTCAGAAGTTATTCCTAAATGTAATTGTATTGGTTATTCATAAGTCTAATTGTAAAAGGGTTTATTGATAATTCATGTCTTTTAGGTATTTTAGAGTATAAATAGAGTTTATATTGAGTCATATTGTTCACTCATTGAATATAAGTACAAGAGAGTAGTACACACTTATCTAGGAGGCTATTCTTGGTTTGTGCCTGGGTCTCTTTGGTCTTGATTTTGTGAAAGAGAATTGTATGAAATTGTACATGTTGGAGGAATCTATACTAAGGAAATTCTGCAAGGTTTTATCCCCCTTGAAGTTGATGTACTAACTTACCCCAATGGGGCCCACATGAATTTTGGTGCTTCATCTCCTAGGGTTAGGTTTTTAGATGTATAGGGTTTTGGCATTCATGTTTATTGTAAAAATTCCTTCAGAGCCTCATTGTACTCATCTTCTTGAAAATGAGCATAGCCTTGACATCTCTTTTAAAAGATAAGCTGCCACCATTCTAGAAAGCTTGTTTTCAGTCTGCATTTTACAGTTTTCAACATATTTCTTATTTAATAGAAGTCAAGTTTTATTGTATATATTTTATTGTTCACTGTGTCTTTGTGTTAATATTATAAATTTGTGGTTTCATTTCATTCTTCTCATAAATATGGATCAGTGGTATCAGAGTAGTCTGCTTCTTGTCATTTTTTTTAATGGACATCCCCGGCGTGGTCAGGGTATAAAGAAATGGGTCTCGAGCTTGTTTATCTTGAGGACAACTGCTCTTGCACACCCAAGAAACCATCCATGGCGGGAGAAAAGAAATACGACAGGACAGGATATCCTTTCAAAATGTTGCTCGAGGAAGCCCCTGAATGATAGAGGAATGAGATGATTGAAAGATTTGCACAAATCCTTCAACGGTTGTCGAAAAGTAACACATCCAACTCAAGTGAATGCATTGCCTCCTTCAAGGTACATATCAATTTTGATATTCCTATATTTGAAGGTAAAATTGATGTGGATGCCATAGATAAATGGTTAAACCTTATAGAAGGGTATTTTTCTATCCACAACTTTTCCGATAGAGAAAATATTACATTTGCGCTCCTCAAGGTCGTCCCCCATGTCAAAGATTGGTGTGAGATTTTTTGTGAGCAAAAGGAAATAGAGGGATCCACATTATTTGCAGTTTCTCCCACTTGGGGTTCCTTTAGGGATGTTATTAAGGAACAATGCTACCTTGTTGGAAGTTATGATGAATTGTATATAATATGGACCACACTGCAACAGGAAAGAGACTAGACAGTGCCATAGTTCACTAATATCTTCCATACCTTGCGCACCAAGGTGGGTATCAAATATTATGACCGACATCTGATGCTCATGTACCGCAAAGGTCTACATAGATAAATCCAGAAATAAATGGAGTTTTTGGACATATCATCCATGGATGCGACCTATCAATATTCCATTAAAATCGAGCAGAAGATTAAACAAAAGATGCGATAGTTTGGGTCTGGGAACCCCTCACAGTGGAAGCAGGGAAAGGGTAGCCCAACCTGCAGAAAAAAGGGTAGAGAAAAGATGGGAAACCTCAGGACAACCAGTCCAAGCCACAAGAAAATAAGGACAATGGGAAGATGAAGAAAGATACCTGGAAGTGGTGTGACTTCCATAAGAGCCCTTGGCATAACACTGTTGATTTCCTCCCAAAGTAGTAATTGGTGGCTGAGGTAGAAGCCTCTGAATCAGATGCGGGTTCCAACTTGAGTCAGAACCATAAAAATGGAGACATATCATTGATGTGGAACTCAATGCCACTATTTCTACCACCAAGATCCATCCCGGTGACCCTAATGAGCCAGAGGAAGACGTGCGACTCTTTCATTCACAGATGTGGGTAAAAGGCACTCCACTACACTTCATCATTGATAGTGGTATCTAGAAGAACCTTATCTCAATAGAGTTCATCAAGAAACTATCCCTAATGACAACGCCACACCTGTATCCCTACACCATCAGATGGCTCCATCAAGGAAGCGATCTTTTCATCAGCCAACAGTGTTGTCTGTCGTACAACATCAAGCAATTCAAAGATGAGGTATTGTGTGATGTTTCTCCCCTTGAAGTTTGTGATGTTCCTTTTTTCCAACCTTATTTTTGGAAACATCATGTTGTATATGAGTCTAGGCCTTGCAGTGTTATTATTACTTTGAACAAGAAATTGTATAGGATTCCCGAGGTAGTCCCACCTAGTTCTATTTCCTTGATCTTTGCTAAGCAATGAAGGAAGGTCATTTCTCAAACTGAGAAGTTTGTCTTCTTCGTGATTCACTCTCAGAGTGAGTGAAAGGTTGCAGACACATTCATGGCCTTCGTGGATGACCTCTCCATGTAGCAGAAGCAAGTGGATAAGGTCATGGAAGAATACAAAGATATCTTCTCATTGTTAAAATATAGAAGATTGTGCTTGTTTTACCATTGACGATACCCTCGTCACCCAACCACAGGCTGAAGCCACCCTTCAAGCACCTTGACCTTGGCAGAGAAGAGAATCCTGGTAGCAATCCAATAGCCAAGAGAGGCTAATGCACCAAGCAAGAATAGAAACCAAGCTGATCAGATAATCCCACCCAGAGGCTAGCGCACACCTTCCCAGAAACTTGCACACAAGCTACAACTGCACTTGCGCAGATCCAGTTCTCTCTGCAACTGCTGAGATGTGAATAATGAGAACTAGCACCCTGTATTTGTAGTAGTCTGGGAAGTTTTACTAGGGACGACTTCTCCTCCTGGGTACTAATAAATTTATATTAAATATATTTCTGTAGCCGACAACTTGTCTAGGGTTTCCTTTACTTCTTTACTTCCTTCTGGAGTATTCTAATCTCGTCATAGGTCACAATAGAGGTTCATACCTCCTGAAGCTACCATAATATTAACACTCCCTCCTAGCTAGGGAGGTATGGTCTTGAGCACAACAGACCATTCAACTTGGTAGCAACACAAGCACCATCATTATTATCCAACTGGATAATCTCCTATGACAACTGGTACAACATTAATTGATAGAACACACCTGTGTCTATTCAAGGTAGTACACAACTACTCAAACCGTGACACATAGTCACAAATAGTGGAACAAATCCACCACAGTAGTATATCTCTACTGTCTGGAGACAAACAGTCTCTGGGCCAATCTTTTACTCACATCTGTGAGTTTTGAAAGAATATCTGCCTCATGAACAGTGGAACATATCCACCACAATAGTTTACATCTACTGTCATATAGTCTTCATAACAAACATCTGATAGCAACCTGCATAGAAACAATGTTATGATATAAACTGAATCATCTGGGCCAATATTTCACTCACGTCTGTGAGATATGAAAGAATATATGCCCTCAGTATAGAACATCAACAATGGGCTATCTTCCCTATTCTTCTCAACCAAGGAAGAAGGTGTTGGTTGTGGAGCCTGATTATCTTCCTAATTCAGAGGTCCTTGCTTTCAGCCGTGTTTATACCCCATGAAGTATTTAAACCCCAGAAGTATGTACACTCTTCCACGCGGGGGAGTGCAGAGGGGGGGTACCCCATCTGCGGGGTCCGGGGGGGCTATCCCCCTGGATGGGGGGTCTGGGGGCAAAGCCCCCGAAGAAAAAATTGCCTTGTAAAAGTATATTGTAATTTCATTGTAAATCTGGACCATTCATTATAAGGTCGCAGATCTAATGGTAGAGATTATGTTAGGGATTTTTTCCCTAGAAGGCATCCCTCTTTTATGAGGGAAATGTATTGTGGCTATGGATGATGGTGAATATTGTATTATGAGAGAGGATACTGTGAGAGAAAGAAGAGGAAGTTACAACGGGTTTTGTTGTAGGTTGTATCCCTTCATTTGTTGGATAATAATAAAGGAAGGACCTATTAATTTCTCTGGTGGACGTAGCCCACACTGGGTGAACCACGTAAATCTGTGTCTCTCTTGTATTGTGTGTCTTCTGTGTTTTGTTTCTGCATTTGTTTTATTTTATTGCTCCGCGATCCTTTTTTTATAACAACTGGTATCAGAGCGTAAGGTAACTCGCAGGAAAAGAGGGTTCCTGGTTCGAGTGGGAGCAATGTCGGAAGATGGAAAGTTTAGGGTCGAGAAATTTAACGGCCAAAACTACTAGTTATGGAA
>ML793891.1:245654-277695 GCA_009831015.1 Picea engelmannii
GAAGGACCTGGAAATTTCTCTGGTGGACGTAGCCCACACTGGGTGAACCACGTAAATCTGTGTCTCTCTTGTATTGTGTGTCTTCTGTGTTTTGTTTCTGCATTTGTTTTATTTTATTGCTCTGTGGTCCTGTTTTTCTAACAGAAGGATTGTTTCTGATTTCTGATCCTGGACCATTCCTCACCCTAGGCCATTCTTCCTACACTAATCAAAGTGCACCCTGGACAGAATGTATAAACCCTAAGGAATGTTTGGACCATTCCCCACCCTCTGCCATTCCTCCTACACTGATCAAAGTGCACCTTAGAGAGAATGTATAAACCCTAAGGAATGACTGTCCTAGACCATTCCCCACCCTGGGCCATTCCTCCTACACTAATCAAAGTGCACTCTGGAGAGAATGTATAACCCTAAGGAATGTTTGTCCCTAATTGCTGAGCCTGGACCATTCCCCACCCTGGGCCATTCCTCCTACACTAATCAAAGTGCGCCCTGGAGAGAATGTATAACCCTAAGGAATGACTATCCACACCATTTCTTCTGTTAACCACAAGAGGAAAAGACTGTCTTGTATCAACCTCCAAAATGAACCATTCCTCATGTTAACCACAATGAGAAATTGTTGTCCGGCGAGGCAGGCCAGTCTTCTTGAGTAACCCTCAAGAAGAGAGACTGCCCTAGACCACTCCCCATGTTAACGACAATGGGAAGTCGTTGTCTATGATACATCAAAAATCAGACTACCTCCCATGTTAAGCATAATGGGAAGTCATTGTTTGTCAGAAATCTCAATCCACTTTCCGAACAAGAAAGAATCTGTCCAGTCCATACTATTTTTCAATTACAAAGATAAATAATATTTTCAATGCTCCCTCCTAATCTAGAGAGTCATTTAAGTCACAAAAATAAAAAATTTCAAGAATATTTTTCCACACCTTCTCCTAGCTTGGAGAATCTTCCCTTTCAACTAAGTGAGTTATTTCCACGATCCCCATCTTCTCTCAGAAATATGCAAACTTAATTCTGGATAGAGGTTTTGTCGGGATGTCTGTTGTCTGCTCATCAGTGGGGATATACTCGATCTTTACCTCTCCTTCCTGGACTTTATCTCGAATAAAGTAGTATTTGATCTCAATGTGCTTCGACCTTTCATGAAACACTGGATGTTCTGATAATCTTATACAACTTTGATTATCACAATATATTATGGTCGATTCTAGAATCTGATCAAATAAATCAGAGATTAACTTCCTTAGCCATACTGCTTATGTGCATGCTTCACAAGCTGCCATATACTCTGCTTCTGTTGTACTGAGTGTGAAAGACTTTTGTTTTCTGCTACCCCAAGATATCATAGTGGAGCCCAAGCTGAAACACATACCTGAAGTACTCTTTCTGTCTTCTACACTTCCTGCCCAATCAAAGTCTGTGAATCCATGAAGTTGGATATCGCTAGATGTGGTATATCTCAAGCCATAATTTATTTTCCCACGAATATATCTTAGGACATGCTTTGCAGCTATCCAATGCTCTTGTCTAGGTTCCACCTAGAACTGACTTAACGTGTTTACAACAAAGAAAATATCTAGAAGAGTATTTACTAAATACATCAATGATCCGATTAGCTGTCGATATAGAGATGGATCAACTAGATCGGAGTCTGGGACTTTCACTTTTCTTATATCTGCATTCATAGGAGTGTCCATGGACTTACAGTCCATCATTCCAACTTTCTGAAGGATCTTTATTGCATACTTTACTTGTCCAAGGAATACTTCACCATGCTTCTTCCATACTTCTAGTCCCAAGTAGTAATGCATGAGACCTAGATCTTTCATATCAAATTCAGAGGCTAATTCCTTCTTGCACTGGATAATTAGAGATTCTTCACCTGTTATGAATAGATCATCAACATATAATAGTAGAATCACAGGTGCATTATCCACGACTTTGTAATAAAGGTTTGGATCTGCATGACTCTTGGAGAAACCAAGTCTTATTAGATAACTATCCATTATGGCGTACCAAGCCCTTGGAGCTTGCTTGAGCCCATATAGATCTTTCTTCAATCTGCAAATGTGAGTGTCTCTAGAATGTACCTCGAATCCTTGATGTTGTTCAATATACACTTCTTCTTCAATAGCTCCATTGAGGAAGGCTGTATTTACATCCATCTAGTGTAGATTCCATCACATGGAAGCGACAAGGGATATGATAGCTCTGATGGAGGTATACCTTGCCACCGGAGAAAAGGTTTCATCATAATCTTCTCCCTCCTTCTGGGAGAACCCTCTGGCCACGAATATTGCCTTGTATTTATCCACGCTTCTGTCTATTGCATGTTTGATATTGTATACCCATTTTGAGGTTACCACTGATTTTTCTTTAGGTCTGGGTACAATTTCCCATACTTCATTTTTCATAATGGATTTATGTTCTTTCACCATAGATTCTTTCCATAGTCCCTTTTGGACTGCTTCTTCAAATGTGGTAGGTTCTTCCTCTAGGAGCTTCATCATGTATGCTGCATAACTTGAGAATCTTTTCGGTCTTTTACTCTTCCTGGATGTTCCTTCTTGAACCTTGATTCTTTCTGCGTCTTGTAATGTAGCTTCAAGCCAAGCTGGTTGTTTCTTGCTCTTTGGTATGATAACTGAGTCAATGTTCTCACATGGCTCCATAGGATGATCAGGTTGATCTTTTCGTTATTTTCATTTTCTATGTTTTCTTCATTTGGTTCTTCAAGTTCTTCTTCTTCTATAATTTCTTCGATGGATTTCCTGAAGGCCATCCTTTCATTGAATGTTACGTCTCTGCTAACTTCTATCTTGTGTTGTTCTAGAATATATATTCTATAGGCTTTGGATGAATCACTATATCCCACGAATATCCCCTTCTTTCGTGAGGGTTCTAGTTTATTCCTTTTATCTTTGGGAATATGAGAGTAAACTAGACATCCAAATATTATTAGGTTTTCTACGTTAGGTTTCTTACCTAAGAATGCTTCTTCTGGTTTCATGTCCTTCAATACACGATGAGGGCTTTTGTTCTATACATATATTTCCGTCATTGCTACTTCTCCCCATAGAAACATGGATAGACCTTGATCGTTCAATAAGGCTTTTACCGTTTCTTCGATAGATCTGTTCTTTCTTTCCGCTACACTATTTTGTTGAGGATTATGAGGAACAGTCAGCTCCCTCCTATTCCCTGCCATTTTGCAGAATGCAATGAACTCCTTCGAGGTGTATTTTCCTCCATTATCTGTTCTTAATGTCTTGATATTCTTTTTTGTAAGGTTTTCTATTTCTTCCTTGAATTCTTGGAACTTGATGAATACTTCATCTTTTGATTTCAGTAGGTACAACCACATCTTTCTTGAATAGTCATCTATGAAGATTACGTAGTAAAGAGATCATCCTAGAGATCTCACTGGAATTGGACTGCAAACATTTGAGTTTATTAGATCTAGGATTTCCTTGGATCTGTTGTTGTTGCTTGGGAATGGTTTCTTGATATTCTTCCCAAGGGCACATCCTTTGCAAATTCCTTCATGTGTAGATTTCAATTTTGGTATTCCTTCAACCATTTTTCTGAGGAAAGGTAATGCTTGATAATTGATATGAGCATACCTTCTATGCCAAAGTTCATTAGGGTTGACTTCGTCATGTACTAGATCTTCTTCATTTTGTTCTGGTAGTCTATACAGATTTCCTTCACGACTTACAATAACCCTAGCATCCTCTATGCTGGAATTATTATTCCATGATAACACCTTTCCATCCATGAAATCTATTCTATTTCCTTTGTCTTCTAAACATGATATTGATACAAGATTATTTTCTAAACCAGGTACATATAAAACATTGCTTAAGTGAACATGATTACTTGATTCCAACTTGATGGAGGCTTGTCCAAATCCTTCAACGGGGTAAGTGTTTTTGTCTCCAAGCTCCACTTTGTATGATGTCTTTCCCTCATTTAGATTTGAGAGTCTGGCTTGATCTCCCATCATGTGCTTGGAAGCTCTACTATTGATTATCCACATATCATCTTCAATCATCCCGGTGAGTGCTAAGTAGTGTAAAAGACTGATTATTTCACACATGTCTTCGGTTGATTGGTAACTGGTCATGCCTTGATCCAAAACTTCAACTTTGTCATTTCTGTCTTCTGGGAGAGATAAGAGGTGCACTGAGTTAGGGTGCATCTGAATATCTACTTCTTTGGCGAGATGCTCCATCACAAGGTGTCGGATCGGAGATTTAGGGTTTCTGCAATTGCTTCTGCTAGTAACCCTAGCTGCAGTGTTTTTGGAAACTGCTCCTTCTAGTAACCCTAGCGACTGTTCCTCAACGAGCTCAATATCTAGTGACTATGCTTCCTTCCAGTGTTTTAGGCTAACTGAAGGGGGTGTGGGCCCATAACCTGTTAGAATATAGAAGATTGTGCTCATTTTATCATTGACGATACCCTCGTCACCCAACCACAGGCCGAAGCCACCCTCTGAGCACCTTGACCTTGACAGAGAAGAGAATCCTGGTAGAAATCCAATAGCCAAGAGAGGCTAATGCACCAAGAAAGAATAGAAACCAAGATGATCAGATAATCCCACCCAGAGGCTAGCGCACACCTTCCCAGAAACTTGCGCACAAGATGCAACTGCACTTGCGCAGATCCAGTTCCCTTTGCAACTGCTGAGATGTGAATAATAAGAACTGGCACCCTGTATTTATAGTATTCTGGGCAGTTTTACTGGGGCTAACTTCTCCTCCTGGGTACTAATAAATTCATATCAAATATATTTCTGTAGCCGACAACTTGTCTAGTGTTTTCTTTACTTCTTTGCTTCCTTCCAGAGTATTCTAATCTCGTCATAGGTCACAATAGAGGTTCATACCTCCCGAAGCTACCATAATATTAACACTCATCACCTAATGGGCCACCTCTACACTGTCAAGTCAAGCATCCCATATATCTGACCCCCGATGCACAACTACCCAATGGGCCAGTCTATCGTCCCTCTCTACTAGAAAATGAGGAGATCAAGCATCATATCTAAGAACTTATTCACAAGGGGCACATCCGATCAAACTCATCACCTTGGGGAAGCCCAATTGTGCCAGTGTAGAAGAAAGACGAGACTTGGTGACTCTGCATTGATTATCAGGCCCTAAATAAAATGACAACGAGGAAATGGTACCTGATTCCTTGAATCGACGATTTACTTGATCAGGTCAAGGCGGCCAAATAATTTAGTAAGATTGATCTGAAGTCTAGCTACCATCAAGTCCCCATAGAACAGACATATGTATAGAAAATTTCATTCAAATCAAAAGAAGGTCCTTTTGAATGGCTCTTCATGCCCTTTGGTTTGACAAATTCCCCAACAAATTTCATGAGGATGATGGACGATATCATTTTTTCTTTCACTAATTATTTTGGGGTGGTGTATCTGGATGACATCCTCATCTAAAACAAGACTTGGGAAGAACACTTGAAGCATATTCAATAGGTTCTTCACACTCTGCGGCAACAAAAGCTATATGCCAACTTGGAAAAATGTTCCTTCAGCATGGACAGGTTCCAATACCTAGGCTACATTGTTTATGTGCATGGTGTGCATGTTGATCCAGCCAAGATCCAAGTCATTCATGATTGGCCAACCCCAACCACACTCACTGAGCTTCAGAGCCTCTTAGGCCTTGCCAATTTCTATTGTAGGTTCATGTTGGGACTATCCCATATTGCATGGGCCCTTAGCCAAATAACCATGGATGGTGATAAGGAAAAAATTGTGTGGGGCATGTCTCAACAGAAATCATTCGATGATCTAAAGTAGTGCTTGTGCTCCAACCCAACACTTTCATTACTTTACCTTCAACATCCTTTTGAGATTGAGATAGATGCTTCAGACTATGTTGTGGGTGCAGTCTTCACTCAACATGGACACCTCATGGCTTATCATAGTGAGACACTATCATATGTCATCCATAAGTACCCTACTTATGAAAAACAAATGTACTCCATTGTGCAAGCCTACCTACAGTGGAGGAATTACATTCTCAAGAAGGAGACATTCATCCACACTGATCATAATCCACTGCAGTTCATGTAGACACAAGGAAAATTGCAGAATGATCGCCATCATAAGTGGTCCACATATTTGCAACAGTTCCACCTCAAAATCAAGTATAAAACATGAAGTACCAATCGAGTCGTTGATTTCCTCACTAACCTCCAGTAGTGGCACTCACCACAATGTTCAATTCTTGTGGCCACGAGACCTCAAGATGGCCCCACCTCTATGAGACAGATCCTGACTTCACCAACACCTACTAGATGTTGGGTGCAAAGATAATTGTCACTAATTTCCATATTTAGGACATGATGTTGTTCCATCTGGGGCATCTCTTTGTTCTGTCAAGTGAGGGAGAAAAGATGATTTGAGAATCCCACTACAGTTGAATGGCAAGACATTTTGGCGTGGAAAAGACAGTGGTAGTGCTACAACGACATTTCTACTTGCCAAAAATTTGACAGGATGTCAACAAGTATATCTGGCCTTGCACTTCCTACGCTATTTCCAAATCAACCACTAAGAAACAAGGAATGTAAACTCTTGTTCCTACTCCTTACAGGCCCTGAGAATCCATCTCAATGGACTACATGTCGAGCCTTCCATCCACCAAGCAAGGAAATGACTGTGTTTTTGTGGTTGTTGATCACTTTTCCAAGATGGTGATTCAGGCCTCCTGTAAGAAGAGCATCATAGTAGAGGCCGCTGCCAAGATCTTCTTTAAACGAGTGTGGGTACAGTTTGGGATACTACAAAACATTATCTCATATAGGGACAATCGGTTCCTCAACACATTCTGGTCGATCCTCTAGTCATTGTTGGACACCAAGCTCACCAAGTCCACTGCCTTCCACCCCCATATGGATGGCCAAACTGAGGTCGTCAACCAAATTATCATGCACATCCTACGCATGTACAATTCCAAGCACCCCCGCACCTAGGATGAGAGTTTTCCATATGTTCAACACAACTACAACAAATCCATACATATCCATATCGACCACAGCCCCTTTCAGGTGGGGTTGGTATTTCAACTATTGGGTCCCATGGATGTTGCACTACCCCTTGTGGCCACCCAGGAAGACTCGTCACATGCTCCAAATAAAGATGGAAAATCCCCCAATTCATTGAGAATATCCATCACATTTTCCAATAGCTTCAGGATATTTACATAATTCCAATTCCAAGTACAATCAGTGCCATGATAAACATTGAGTGCCACACCAGTTTTAGGTGGGAGACAAAGTTTGGTTGCACTTGCAGAAAGAACTCCTTACATGGCCTCATAAGAAGCTCTGTCCACTTTGTTATTGACCCTAATCCATCACTAAGGATGTGGGTGACAATGTTTTTAAGCTCAACCTTCCCCCCTTCCTTGGATTGCACCCAATGTTCAATGTGGACCTCCTTCGGCCTTATTTTCCACCACTATTGGACACCTCGGAGATAACAGAACAATTGACACCAAAAAATCTCAACCTTGAATACATTGAACAATAAAACAATGATCATATTGTAGACACATAGGTCAAAATCACTCACCAATAGAGGATCCAATTTTATTGGGTTGTTAAAGAAGGGAAACTTCTGCACCAAGGCAAGTGGCTCACCTGGGGCCAAATTCAGCAGAAATTTCCTCATCTAATGCAGACACTCAATGCAATGGAGACCATTTCCTCCTAAGGGGTTAGGATTGATCTAGGAGGATCTCAGTGGCCACCCACCTTTTCCAACTAGATCAAAACAATTTTTTGGCAACTTACTATTTTTAGCATTTTTTGGGTTCCTGAACTTCTAGGGCCATTTTGAGGGCCTAAACGATGATTTTTCATGATCAAGCACCTCAATGATATCCAAATGATTTTATTTATCCCCTAAATGAATCTCCTCAAAAATACCTTTCCAATGAGCTATCATGCGCCCTAAACGAATATTGTATGCAAAAGTTACGACCCTAGGAAGTTGATGTACTAACTTACCCCAACAAGGCCCACATGAATTTTGGCGCTTCATCTCTTAGGGTTAGGTTTTTGGATGTGTAGGATTTTGACATTCATACTTGTTGTTAAAACATCCTTTAGAGCCTCATTGTACTCATCTTCTTGCGAATGAGCATAGTCGTCACATCTCTTCTCAAAGATAAGCTGCCACCATTCTAGCAAGCTTGCTTTCAGTCTGCATTTTACAGTTTTCAATATATTTATTATTTAATAGAAGTCAAGTTTTATTGTATCTCTGTTATTGTTCACTGTGTATCTATTTTAATATTATAAATATGTGGTTTCATTTCTTTCCACTCATAAAATTGGATCAATAGTTAATCCTTTAATTCCATAGTTGTAGATTCAAAGTTTTGATAATTGTTTAGCTATCTTTTCAATTATGTTGTTAGATTTTATTCTAGTGAGTGAATGTTTGTTTATCATAAGATGAGAATTTAACATGATTTTGAAAGAATAGTTGGTTGTTATAATTGGAACCCAAGCCAAAAGAACTTCATGTACATGGTGCATCCCTCAACCTCATGGTATGTTTCTCAAAGCAAAACAATAAACAAAACATTTAAAAGTGTGTCTATTGGAAAAACATGACTAAATCGGTGGCTAAACATGTTGGCAAGCATCATGTTTTTCAAGTTTCCAAGAGGAAACAACAAAATATTGCAACTACCACAAAATTACCAATACTAGATAAACCATGGCAACATATAAGCATCGATTTTGCATTGGGTTCATAAATAACTCAAAGATCTTATAATGGAACTATATTTTTTGGTTTTCATAACTATTCTAAGATGATGCATTTTATAACTTGTACAAAACATTGATATGTATCTCATATTTCAAGGATCTGCCATCGAGAAGTGGTCTAGATGGATAGATTGCCTATGTCACCTCTAACAAAGACTCCAATTATACTTAAACTTTGTTTTAGTGAATATTGTGGGAAACAATGGGAATCCAACTTCAATTTAGTGCTACTATAAAACTCAAACTATTAGATATACAAGAGTGGTAAATTGATCACTTGGAAATGTGTTGCAATGTCTATTTCTAGATTGATCAAGCCGATATTACTTGATGTTTAAATAAGAAAAGTTTGCTATTAATGATTTTGTTGATTGTAGAATATGTTGTTCGTCTTTTCAAGATTGTATGTCGACACTCTTAAACTAGAGTGACAATATTCAAATCGACATTGGACACTCATGTTTTTTATGGTGCTAGAAAACTTATAGAATATTATATTTTCTTTAAGAAAATTCAAGGATAAGGATGCCTATGAAGAAGAAAGAAAACAAGTATCAAAATAGAGATATGTTAATGGTGTAATTTACAAAAAATATGTTTCTCAAAGGCCAATATAAAAAACAAAAATTGAACTTTGGACCCTATTAAATCATGAGGAAATTAGGTGACAATACTCTTATTATGAATCTACCAAAGGAGTTGGACATCAATCATATTTTCAATATTGTTATTTCCAAAGGGATAAAAACATGGAGCAAAGGGGCAATGTAGCATAGGAAAAAACTAAATGAGCATTAAGGTTATGGCCAAAAAACAATCACAATATTGAAAATAGGAGTGATATCAAACTCATGTTTCTTATGATGCTAGACAACTTGTAGAAGATTATATGTTTCTTTAAGAAACTTCAAGGACAAGGATTCATATGAATAAGAAATAAAACAAGTATCAAATTAGAGATATGGTAATGGTGTATTTTTTAAAAAAATTGTTCTTCAAAGGCCAATATAAGAAATAAAAATTGAACTTTGGACCCTATTAAATCTTGAGAAAATTAGGCGATAATACTCATATTATGAATCTACCAAATCATTTGGATGTCACTCCTATTTTCAATATTGTGATTTCCAAATGGATAAGAACATGGAACAAAGGGTCAATGTAGTATAGTACAAATCCAAAGGAGGATTAAGGTTGTGCCAAAAATGCCATGTAAAATTATAATAGAGATCTTTCAAATGAAAGTGAATGCATTTTCAATATGGCAAGGATTCGAGCAATACTACCTTATTCTATGTTGGTGTTGGAGGATGAACTAAAAACTCTTCCACTAGAGTTGTTGGAAGAACATATTTCATGTTGTATATAACAATGAGATTCCATAAGTCAATAGAAAGAATCAAAGGCTAGTGAGGAATGTTTGACATTGTGAAATGCATGCTTTGGCATTAATACAATTATTACATTACACTAGTGGTAAAATATTTGTGTACTATATGTGTGAGGTTGTGTGGAGAAGTCCATAAATAAAATAGTTTACTTTGGTTTTCCTATGAGCATGGAATATCTAGAAAGGTTCCATGTGAGATAATATGGGCTTGAATTCCATGTGAGATAATATGGGCTTGAATTCCTTCACTTGAATACGGGGTTTCAACTTTAGGTGGTGCTCTCATGCTTCTATCTTGATAAGGTTATGGTGTTTTGGGAACAAACTTCTCCATAAGGCTTGGATTAGTCTCTAGTATTGGCTTTGACTGAGTAATGATGGCTTGACTTGGGTTGGATTCAAGTTTGAGCTCGATTTGGATGAGGTTCTCAATTTCTTAGTATTGGGTATACCATTTCATGTATCTTGTATCCACTACCTTGCATCTCATGGAACCGTTCCTTACTAGAGTTCACTTAGGTGATAGTGAATCATCTTGGATTCTCTATATTTATCTCTCATGCCAAGAATTTTTCATTCCTATTTTTTTTTTTTTCTACTAGAATGTCATTATCCTTTCTACATCCAGTGTTGGTTTGGATGAACAACACAAATTTATTTTCATGGGTTTTGACACCTCAATTCTTCCTCTTGAGATATGGTTAGTTATTTCTTCATCTTACCAACTATTGTTATGCTATTATGATTAGTTTATATGAACATATCAATTTTATTCTTAATCATATAACACACCCAGACCCACACCCACACCCACACACACACATATATGATTCAAGAATTTTTTTTTTAGCAGAAATATATATTCATTGTTTCCGTTTCTACATTTTTTCATCTATAAAATTAATTAATGTAGTTTCAATAGCCTTACCTTTGCATTCATTTTGAATTTTCCAAACTGTTATATTGTACCATGAATAGTTTTGTCATCTTCAATTTTCTTTTTATTATATTTTTTTGAGGGGGTTGGATTCCCAAGACTCAAAAGTAGGGACTAAAACCAAGGAAGAGGACCAATTAGACTCTCCTTTTTTTGGAATGGAATAGTCCTCCAGGTTATGGTTTGACGATCATTCGATGGGATTTATAAAAATGTTTTATTTGACTTTTAAAATAGTTCTATTTTTTAATATCTTATGTTATATGTGAAATGCAACAAATAAATCTAATTTGAAAGGGTTTAAATAAGTCCATCCCTACGAGGTAACTCTTGGAAATAGTGAAGAGAAATAACTCTATGAATTTATTCTTCTTAGAAATAATTCTACCAAAAAATACCACTACAAGAATATTCCCAGTAAACATAGATTACACTATTGCAGAAAGGGGAAACCTACAAGAACACCACACAAAATTTTTCCATTTCATCCATAATTATCTACATAAGTAATTTTACAATGGTTAATGTATGAAATGAAAAATCATATATTACGAAAAGAAAGAAAGTGAATCAACAAAGAAAAGATTATGAAAAGAAAGAAGATGAATTAACAATTCACATATTATGAAAAGAAAGAAAATGAAATAACAAAGCACATATAAATTATTTGTTGAAAATAATAAAGCAAGTATTTCACTTAATTGCACAAGATAACTTGATAGAATGGAAAATCTTACTAGACATGTGAAAAATCAACCAACAATAGAATAGTTCATATGTTAGAGTCAATCCACAATGAATCTTCAACAAAATGTCCTTGGCTTCAAAAAAAGGGATTTTGAGTTAACTTCAAAATAGTTCTTAGTTAAAATTCTTAATCATCACATAAGAGCCAAAAATTCCCCTCTAAGTGGTCAACTTACATATTTCCAAAGTAAGAATTCATTTAATTATAGAATAAAAAAAAATGGTCATGCAAAATCCGTGTGAGTTGCTTATCCACTAAATCTTAGGTGAATTGGGAGTTGCAACTTTAGCATACTCCTCATCATACTTTCCCCATTGTTTGAATAACTTGTTGCATGTGATCTAATGGGGAAACACGTGTTATTCCTTGGGTAGAATCAGAATTGGAATTTCCCACCTAAACCTATTGATATACTTCTCTATTTTTGGAAAGGTGGACTCCAACTGAGTTGTTGTTCTCACTTCACTTGTCAAGAATTTCTGGAGGTGCCTATACTCTAATGAGGAGATGTTATTGAATTCTACTTCACAATTCTTCAATTTTTTCTTAAATTTCTCCATAAATTTATTGACTGGTTGAAATCCTTCGAGTGGAACAAAGCTACGAAACTTGCACCATGAAGTGGTGTCTTTGATGAGGTCCCAGATTTTGATACAGGATAACCATTCATTCTTGATCTATTTTAGTGATTCATTGGAAAATATTCCCCAACAATTGGTTGTATGTTTAATGCCATAAAAGTATACCTTGTTCAAAACTATGATACTGTGATCCTCATGACCTTGACTCTTTTGAATTTTCTTAATAAAATCTATCTGGTGTTATACCTTGGCTTGTTACTCCTTCTAGATAATATTCTCTTTGTATAATATAGACAACTGAATGCCTAATCCCCGCAAACTTAAAAACTTTAGCAATGAATTCCTTTCTTAGATACTCATTGATCTTGTCTTCTTCCAGGACTACCTTTATGAAACTTCCCACTACATCTTGTGATCCTTTGTAGTAATTGACTTGGTTTTCCAATATACCAATTTTTTTACCAAGAATTTTAATTTTCTCTGCCTCAAATTTTTTCTTGTCTACTATGGAATGATAAATGTTTATCTTAGTTGTCAATAGGTCATTGAGCCCAACTTCTTTGGTGTCAATCATAACTTCTTATATTGTCCAAAGGATGGAGCTAGCAAAATCCATCTTCTTTCTCTTTTGTCTTACTTCCTCCAAGGGTTTTGGAATTGATAGCTCACCCAATGATAATACATTATCTAGGATTCCTAGAGTATATAGTTTTTCCATCATTGATTCTTTGCTTTTGTCCCCCTCTTTCAGGATAAATAGATCCTCTCCTATTAATTCAATGACATTTCTAGGAGGACATTTTTCCTACTATGTAGAGGTTGTATCTAACTCTTTTTGGGTGTCAAGTGTTTCATTGTCCATGTCCAAGCCAATTTGAGTTGCTTCTTGTTGCATCATTTCTTCCTCTTTCTTTATTATCTCCTCTTCTTCACATCTCTTCTTCTCCTCTTCCAACAATATTACATTTTCCTTGATTTCATTCTCTGCTAGATTCCTCTATTCTTCTTCCTTTTAACCCTATTCATTATATTGTAGCCTTTGTTCTTCATATCTCTTATTTTATTCCTCTTTTTATCTTATTTTTTTTCTTCTTCTTTTCTTTTCATTTCAGCCTCCAATCTCTCTTTCTCCTCTGCATCTTTCAGGGCACTTTTCCTTTTTTGTTTCAACTTATTTAATTCTCATTTCTATTTTGATTTGGGAATTTGCTTCCTCCTATATTTTCCTTAGCTCCTCTTTAGTATTTCTTCTCATATCATCCTCTTTCTATTGTATTCTTTGCTCATCCCCAATTTCCTTTTTCTTTGCGTCTTCCCTCATCTCCATCTCTTATTTTCTCCTAGATTATTCCCCTTATTTTTTAATTCTCTCAACTTAAGATAAATTTTTGTTTATCTCCTCTATTTTCTCATATAGGGACATGGTAGTGAAAACTACTAGGCTTGGGGGTTTCAATTTAGCCTGAACCTCCTCCCAATACTTAGAATTTTCATATGGTATTTCATCCTTCCATTGTTCAAGAGTATATGTATAGGATAGAGAGATAAAATCACAATCTTTGGCCATAATCCCTTTTGGGTCATGTCTTATGAATTTCCCTTCGGGGAAATTGAAATCAAGGATGGATTTGGCTTCTTTCTTGGAATGATTTGGATCTTTAAAATGATAGTGGCCCAGGTTGAAGTTATATGGGATAAACGTATTATTTTTAGCTTCCTTGAGTAGAAAAACATTAAATCCTTGTAATACATTTGCAATCTACTTCTCCCAAGACCAAATTGTTTGCCAAAAACCTTTCTAGAAAATGAGGTGTTGAAATAGCACAAAAAAATCTCAAGAAGGTATAAAATTCATGTAATACCAACTTCCAATGCAACTAATTAACCTCATTGGAACCTTGGTCAATACTCAAAAAAAATGAGTTGATGAAGAGGGGCCAAGAACTGATCAAAAATCATGGCATAATGTTTCTTTTACTTGTTCTCCTAGAGAAATTGACAATACACATGAACTAGAGATATGCCAACTCAGGATTACGCTTGAAAATATATTTGCGGTGCAAATTACATCGATGAAATAGGATGGCATGTAGAATGTTGGCACCACCCCTAGCTTAGACTTAGCTTTCTGAACCCTCTCAACCATTCTATTTAGGGAATGTGAGAGGATATCATCGCAATTGAACATGCGGTGTTAGGAATAGGCCTATTTTGAGAAGGAAGCTTATTTTGGGCACAGACCTATTTTTGGAGAAAAGATGTATTTTGGGAAATACCCAATTTTGGAAAGGAAGACCTAATTTTGGAGCGCGCACAATACGTGGTAGGAAAAACAACATGCAAGAGGAAACAAAGCATGCAAGAGGGAAAAAAACATGGTGTGCATTCATGAAAATCTAACCATGATAGGGTTAGGATTTTTAATAAGGATTGTAATGGCTATAAGCCTAAAAAATAGTATAAATAAGAACCTAGGAGGTCTAGGAAGGAGATGTCAGATGTAAATTAAGGAAATAATAGAATGGTATCACTTTGAAAGATTGTAGATTGTAATAAGGTTATATAAGAGTCGAATACGAATATTTTGAAGGTTAGTTCACAGGCTCAGGATCTTGGTGTGGTCTAGTTCACCTCGCAGAGGGTTCCCACCCTCATTAATATTGATTGTATTACTGAGATGTAATGTGCGCAACGCAAGATTTTGTAGCAAATCAAATAAAAGAGCAGAGAAGCCAAATCTTTGTGGACGTATCCCCAGGAGGGGGTGAACCACAATAATTCTTTTGTTTTGTGTGATGATGAATGAATGGTTACTTTATGTTAATGATTATCTTATGAATGAATGATTAACTAGATGTACTAGCATGCATGCATAAGGATAAAGATGAATGAATCCTAGAAATACTTAAATCAAGAACAAGGCTAATGCATGAATAAGGAAGAACAAAATCCTAGATCCCCACTCATTCCTAGACAACAAACACCTGGGTATTGCAGTCACCCATAAATCTATCTCGGGTGAGATTGTGTTGTGCACCCTGTGCGCAGCGTTGCCTTATGGTTTACCAGGGGGTCTGATAGTTTTAGAGGGTTTTGTTGGAAACCTATTGAGATTCGAACCTAGGTCAACCCAAGAGGAAGTGGAAGAGAGATCCAACCAAAAAATGGTTTTGTTTCCAACTGGAACTTCCCAGGATTGAGTGGATGCGATCCGTGGAAGAAACGCGTGGAGAATGAAAATATAGAAGGGAATGTTTAGTCCATGGTATCCAACGAAGGAAGAGATCGAAATATGGTTGAAAACAAAGGAACTTGAGTTTGCGCAGAAGGATTATAGAAACCCTAAGTTAACACCATGAAAATATCTCAACAAATACATATTTAGCAACTTGCATGAGGTATTTTTCTGAGACTTCCTGCATTTGTTGCAGGAGTGGTTGTTGAGATTAAAATACAACCACCCTACAAATAGAATCACATGGTTCAAGTGGAATCTTGTGGAGATCATGCAGTTACAACAAGTTCATAACAAATTTACGCATGTAGTATATTTTTGGTTAGACAATATTGTTGCAGGGTTTATCACCGAATTTGTAGTAGATATCACGAAGTCTTACACTGCAGTAGAACAAGATTTTATAAAAGGAACCAGAGGTAGGTACATCAAATCATTGTATACTTCAATCAAGATTTTATTGTATGACAACGGTGTGATTACCATGGAATCAGATATCTAAACTTCCTTGCGTGCATGGGGCAAGGGGGGAAGCACTGACGAGAGGTTGAGAAATGGAGGAAGAGACGGATAAGGGAAATAAGAAGGAGGAAATGGACCCAATCATGATGGAGGAAGACTAGATAAAGAATATAATGGAAAAACATGGAAAGACATGTAGTGGAGTACCCTACCAATATAAGATGAATAACAAGAAGAGAGACACAATTGATAGAGAGGGATTGGAAAGTGATGAAGAAGAGGAGAGGATCTCCAAGATGTGGAGCAGATTGAAGAAATACTGCATGAAACATAAGAAAGGAAAACAATAGGTCCAAGTTCAAGGATAGAATGTAGAACTCCAATCCATATCATCGTCAGTGTGAGACCTACAACCCCATGTACGACTAGTACACTAGAAAGTATGCCAACATTTAGACAACCAAATTTTAGTGGAATAAGAACAAAAGGAAATAGATCCAATCAAGGAGAATCAACTGGACGAGCCATATCAGAAAGTAACAATAATTTATCTACACCACATGGAGGTAATAGTTCAATGCAGGTCAAAATGGAAAGACATTATCCCACGATCATATTATTAGAATTTTTGGGAGAGGCATCAGAGGACCCTAAAAAGCACTTATTCATGTGTGAGAAGATCTAGGAAGCAAAGAAGATCACATATGAGGATACAAAGCTCACACAATTATAAATCACACTAAGATACCACGCACTAGAATGGTATATGAGCCTAGATGTAAACAGTCCGCAGGGAATACCAAAGACTATTGCAGATGTGAAAAAACTATTGGTAAATGAATTTCTGAAGCCCAACTTAGAAGACCAATATTTGAATGAAATGATTGAAATTAGGAAAAAAATAGGTGATTTTGTTTGGGATATTGATCATAGGTTTAAACGTCTGAAAGGTAAGTTGAAATATGCAGTTACTGACATACAACATATGCATTTATTTGTGAACTAACAGTTACCACATTTAAAATACCCATTAAGACAACAGAAGTTCCAAACTTAGGTGGAGGATATGAAGGAAGCCTTACAACTGGAAGAGAACCAATATCAACAGAAAAATACAACAATAGAGGAGATGAAGGAGGATTTGAAGAATCTAACATTTCAACTTAACCAGAATAAGGGTAAAGAGAAAAGAGAACCTATTTGGTGTACCCTATGTAGGATAGAAGGACACCATAAGAATGAATGTCCAACTTTCACGTAGTATATGGCGACAAGGGTGCCAAACCCATTTCCAATAGGAGGACCATGGTGTGATATTTGTAAGAAACAGGGGCATGATCCATATCATTGTTCAAAAATGCATAAATATAAGACAATACCAAAAAGTTCATATTGCAATTTTTGCAAGCCAGTGGGTCATGATGATAAGGATTGTAGGACGATGGAGATGATGAGAGAAAGAACTTCAGATACTTATAGGGTGCAAGAAGAACTAATGATAGGACAAGTTGCACCTCAGTTTAACCAAGTACCACCACCATACAATAATGTGCAACAACAATATAACATTGCACATCCACAATATAATATCACTCAGCATAACCAGGTACCTCAGTACAATGCACCACGTGGAGATCGAGGTGGATATAGAGGTAGAGGACGAGGAAGAGGAGGATTTGGATGAGGAAGAGGACCAATAGTGTTCCACAACTACCAACAACTGGGACATTATGCAAGGGATTTCCCACTCCCACCAACAACATGTATGTACTATCATGAAACAAATCATGACACAGAAGACTGTCCAACACTTTTGGGGAAGGTCTGGGAAAAAAGAAACCAGAACAACCAAAATTTCCAATGGATCTCTGTAGAAGCCACAGATGATGGGAGAAACATCAATATAGTCACTCGAGGAGGATACAAGACATGAACTGATGCAGTACCACAAGATACAGATCAACACCAATGGGTTAATAAGAACATTGGGCCACAGAAGAAGTTTGACGCGTGAAAAGAAAAGGAAACATTTAAGGAAGCCAAACATGAGTGTCTCAAGCAGAATGTTGCATCTACATCAGTCGTGCAACAACCTCAAAACCCACCAATATGTGGGATTCCATTCTCAATGAACCATACCAATAAAGAACAATCTCTATAGAAAGTAAGTACCATAAATAATTTTTTGCAATCATGTGTTAAGTTATTGAATGGACCATCATCTGTTAAGGTCTTAAAAAATATGCTAGAAATATGTAACACAGAGGTGGAAGGGAAATTAGAGAAGAAATCAGTCAATCATCTCCATACAAGAAGAAGTACAAGAAGAGAATTCAGATTGAATGCCAACATTGGGGATTTTAATATGGGTGATGTTATAATGGATATAGGTTCTAAAGTAAATGTCTTACCTAAGAATACATGGTAGTGTATAGGAGAACCCACACTAGGCTATTCACCTATCCAATTGAAATTAGCAAATCAACATAGAATGTTACCAATTTGAAGGCTTAAAGGTGTGAGAGTAGATTTGGATGGAGTGTGCACTATGGCAGATTTTGAAGTAATAGAGATAGTAGATGGCACAACACCTTACCCAACATTTCTTTGATTAGATTGGGAATTTGATAACCAGGCTATAATCAACTTGAAGACAAGGAAAATGAATTTTGAATCATGCGAATATAGAGTGATTGCACCATTAGATCCCTCAGAAGGAGAAAGGTTTGTAGAAGCCAATTTCTTGGATATGGAAGAAATAAACCAGTTATATAGAACCATCGCGTGATAAGAGGATTATGTTAATCCAACTTCAAATCGGGTACTCAGTTGGAGAAGCATTACATCATGTGCTTCTGACTCAGATACATGTTTGGATAATTGGTGTTATAGCAAGATTTTCCTCACCCTATGCAATCTTTCACAGAGGGCCTTATTCCATTTCCATATGCAGACTTATCTTCCCTATTGATGAAATCTAGAGACAAAAATTAATACTTTTTCCACATATACACATCTTGCACGCTATACAACATGTGTATACATAGGCTACTCCACGACAACCTACGTACATCAGGATTTGTGCCAAAAAATAAAAATTAAATGTCGGGTTTCCATGTCACGACAGGAGATTTCAGATTCTTGGCCTTTCATATACTGGAAACGTTCTGACTCAACCCTTCAGTTCCATTTTGAAGGCTATAAATGGGCCAATTCCGAGCTATGGAAAAGGAGAAAAGAATTCAACTTTTAGAGAAAAGTTACTCTGGAGAAATTATTTACTTCATATTGAGTCTGTATCCCTTTGTCCTTTAAGTCTGAACACAGTGTTCAACCCCCAATCTCTTCCCCTATTGATTGAGAACCTCATTGTTTCTATTTTATGAGCTTGACTTTGGTGGAGGATTGAAGTGGTGGATGCCCAGCTGGAAGGAACTTGGTTTCTTGGTTCCGGACCATGCCGACACGGAAGTCTATAATATTTTCATTTTTGCTTATCATTTATTAATAGAAATACTCCTTTCCTATCCAATTGATATCTTGCAAATATATGAGTTATTATCCATGGGCATATTTGTTATGTTTATTAATGGATTATGCTATCTAATGTGATAGCCTTTTACATTATCACCATATGCTTTCTTTTCTTGTTTGTTGAGAACTAGTTATAGGTATATAGTGTTGGGTTCAAGTGCTCAATGGTGGACTTCATCGAACATCTAGACGAGGTAGGCCTCTTTCTTATCTCGCTTTCATATTGGTTTATATATCATATGTTGGAATGGAGTTTATTTCTGCAGTCATTTTCGGCTGTTGTGGTTTACCCTATCCATAGAGAGATTTTTCCTCGTAACAATTGGCAACAAAGAGTACATGAATTTTCCACAAGGAGGTGCGCAAGAATAGACCATGCAATAAGATGGGGTGGTACAAAGATAAGAGAACTTCCCAATTTTCATGGGATAAATTACTTAGAGTAATTCTTGACAAAATATGAAGAGGAATTATTATAAAATCAGAGGCTCTTATCCCTAGATATTGCACTCAAGGAAAAACCTGCAAGATGGTGGGGTGCACACAAAGAAAAAAATTAGGACTGGTATCAGTGTAAACAACTACTGCACATTATATTTGGCGCAGAACATGGAAGCAATAAAATGAAGAGGTATGATGGACAAGGAATTCCAGTGGAACACTTGGAGAAGTGCAAGACATAGTGGAGGATGACACCACCAGAGGAGTGGCCTCATCACTTTATCCATACATTGGAAGGGATCCCAGGGAACTGGTATATACACTAAGAGATGTGAAGAGGCACTACAAAATGGACAGGATTACAAAAACATTTTGTAGTAACTTTCTCATTTGAACATGAGAACCCCAACATTGGCTCAACATTGAAGCTGATAAGGGGGATGATATTTATTAATGAACCAAAAGTTGAATTCATGAAAGAATATCAACAACAGAACAGACAAACAATCAAATAACTACTTTCATGCTATCATGTTGAAGAGGAATCACTAGATGAATATGACCCGCGCAACATTTAGATCATAGAGATTGAAAGAGAAAGAGAGGTGGAAGGTCCATCTCTGGAATCAAAAGTATTTGTTTCACCAATCAAAGTTAAGAAAGTCAACGTCGGAACGAATGATCATCCTAAAATGGAAATTATTGGAGACTATTAGGATGAGAAAACAATAGAAAGAATAACATAGTTACTGCACGAATACAATGACCTATTTCCAATAACCTTTATAGAGATGAAAGGTATAGCAGGGGAGCTAGGTGAGATGAAAACACCCCTCAAACCTGAGGCTAGACCTATAAAGAAAAGACCTTACCTATTGAATCCAGTTTATAAGAATAAAGTAAAAGAAGAAATTGATCGAATGTTGGAGGTTGACATTATAGAACCAGTTGAGGAATCTGAATGGATCAATCCTATGGTAGTCCAAGAAAAGAATAAAGGGGGGATAAGTATTTGTGTATATCTGAGTAAACTCAATGATGCTTTCTTACATGACCCTTTCCCTACCCCTTTTACAGATGAGGTCTTAGAGAATGTGGGAGGCCAAGAAGCATATTCATTCATAGATGGATTATCAGGTTACCATCATATCAAAATAGCTCTAGAGGATAGGTACAAGACTACCTTTTCTACAGAATGGGGATCCTACCAATATACAGTCATGCCATTTGGGTTGAAGAATGCACCAATCATTTTTTCAAGAGTAGTCATAGCTGCCTTTAAGGAATCCATACATCAATTTCCAGAAGTATACATGGATCAATGGATTGTATATAGTCTTTTAAAGGACCATGTAGAAGTGTTAAGACTAATCTTGGAAAGATGTAGGCAGTGTCAGATATCATTAAATATCAAGAAATGCATTTTTGGTACGCCTTTTGGAATGTTGTTCTAACATATAGTGTGTAAACAAGGTTTACTATTGGACCTTGATAAGATTGTAGTCAATGTAAATTTACCACCACCAAAGTCAGTGCACCAATTAAGAGTAACACTGGGACATACATGTTATTACAAGAAATTTATAAAGGGGTATGTGCAAATTACTTCACCAATGGAAATTTTTTTAAAGAAGGACACCAGATGTGGAATGGAGACTACCAACAAGGATTTGACACTTTAAAGGAAAAGATGGTAACAACACCTTTACTGGTATTTCCAGATTGGGAAAATACATTTCATGTGCATGTAGATGCATCAACCATAACACTTGGATCAATTTTGGCACAACTAGGAGCAGGGGACTTAGACCATCCTATATCCTTTGCAAGAAGAAATCTGTCAGAATCAGAGAAGAATTACAACACCACAAAAAGAGAAAGCCTAGCCATGGTATATGCACTTTATAAATTCAGGCACTATTTATTGGGTAAACACTTTTAAATGTTCACAGATCACTCTACCCTCAAATATCTAGTCAACACGCCAGTGTTGGGGGGGAGGATATGTAGATGGATATTATTATTCCAAGAATTTGATTTTGAAGTGATAGTCAAACTAGGGAAGCTGAATGCAGGACCTGATCACCTGTCTAGGGTAACGAATGGAGAAGAACCTCCTAATATGGAAGACAACTTCCCTAATGTTTAGTTATTCTCAGTACAGGTAGTTGATGAATACTTCGTCGATATTATTGAATACTTAAGTATAGGGGTTGCACCACAGGATTTTAGCACCGTGTAGAAGACAAATATGGTAGTCAAAGCTACAGACTATCAACTTATTTCAAGACATTTATACAAGATGGGTGTAGATAGCATTTTGAGAAGGTGTGTATTGGAACATGAATAACCCAGAATTTTGGTAGAAGCTCATGAAGGTATAGCTAGAGGACATTATGTAGGTAAAGCTACCACGTAGAAGGTATTTCACACATGATTATGGTGGCCAATAGTTCTTAAATATGACAAGGAATATTTCCGGAAATGTGATGTTTGTCAAAGGGTTGGAAAACCCAACAGAAGGGATGAGATTCCTTTAAGACCACAAGTGACTGTGTAGGCATTTGATAAATGGGAAATAGGATTTTTGGGACCTATTAATCCACCATAAAAAAGGTCAGGAGATAGATATATAATTATTGTGAATGAATACTTAACAAGATGGGAAGAAACAACACCAGTCAATGACTCTAACACATAGACATAAGAACACTTCTTATTTGAGAAAGTGATCACCAGATTTGGATGTCCTTGGATTTTGATGAGTGACCAAGGCACTCATTTTATCAACAATACCATTAGGGATATGAATGAAGAGTTTGAAGTCTATCACCGGAAGAATATACCATATCATCCTCACGCAAATGGAACAATAGAAGCTTTCAACAAGATTTTGGAAAATGCTTTGACTTAAATCTACAATGTCAACAGGGATGATTGGGACTTGAAGATACCGGTAGTCTTATGGGCATACAGGACCACATGTAAGAATTTGACAGGACATACACCATTCATATTGGTGTATGGGCAGGAAAAATTGGTGCCATTAGAATTTTTAGTACCTAGTATGTGCGTAGCATCAATTACCAACATGACAGAAAGAGGCGCAGTACATGAGAGGTTAAGTCAACTAATGGAAATGGAAGAGGATGGGATTTTGGAAATATTTCACCTGGAAGTACAGAAATCAAGAGATAAATCCTGGCATGACAAACATATTAAAAAGAATAATTTTAAGGAGGGAGACCTAGTTCTGCTCTATGACAGTAAATTTTTTCAACATCCTAGTAAGTTTAGAATGCATTTCCTAGGGCCATATGAAGTAAATAATGTCACATATGGGGGATCTATACAGCTAAAGGACTTGGGAGGAACAAAACTGAAATGCATGATCAACGGTAGTCGATTGAAACTGTACAGGGATGGTCGACCTAATAACCCTTAAAATTTACAACGTAGTGAAAAAAGGCATGTATATAGTGTAATATAGTAGAGACTAAGATAGAAAAATGATAAAAAGAAATAAAAAGAGAAAAATAAGAAAAAAGGAAGAAAAACATATAAAAAGGAAGAAAAACACAAAAAGACGCAGAAGTTAACTGAACCACAATAAAGTGAGAAAAAAGTCACATGCCACAATTACTATGACAACATCGGAAGAAAATGCGCAAGAAAAATTAAACTCAACGTAAATGTACACAAAAATTGAAAAGAAGTTACAAACGAGTCTATAAAAGGTGGAAAGCATGTGTTAGTTCAACACTTAGAAATTTCTGAGCATAGGGCAAGATACAAAGTGCATTCCCTAGCTATAATTTTATGAAAAAGCAAGTGAGGGTGCAAATTGGAAAGAATATGACCCCAACAAAGTTCGACGCTCCAGGACAATATGTGTGGGTTAACCGACAGGGACAAAGGCACAAAGAAAGAATGAGACAGCTCGAGAATGTGGTCAAGCTGGAATATGTCACCACTTCAGACACAAAATCGATCATCTTGACATGGGTTGAAGATGAAACATTGACAACGCAACAAGATGAACTAGGGATGAGTTCAGGGGCCTAGAATGGTATCCCGAACCCTAACCCTAAAACACCCACAAAACCTAATGAAACAACGGGGCAACAATAGACCCGCGAGGGAGAAGAAGTGTTGTTCAAGGATATCACTGACCGATCGAACTCTGAGAGGAAAGAAGAGGACATAGAAATAGAAGAGGAAGGGCCATCTACTGCCAGGAAGAAAATAAAGACGCAAGATGCCACAAACATCACACTCCCATATCTCCCAGACACAGTGGTCATTGCGGACGATATGCTAGGGAAGGTACCAAAACTTAGGTACTCAGACCATGATGTGCGTGATGCGGCCAAATTCCTAGATTTGATCAAGGATACTTACTTAACAAACATAGGGGAAATTGGACCCCTAGGTAAAACAATAATGGAGACCGTGTAGTGGATAGCAGGGGTGTACAATTCTGGTATAATGAACCTTTTGGATATACCGCACTACAGGCACAATAAGAACGTTGGGATCTACATCAAACAAATAGTCTCTTGTGTACACGAAGGAATCCTATGGATGGATAGGCCAATACAAATCGATGTGGTGTTGAATGAAAAAATCATAGGACTACCTACAGTCGACATGTGGCGAGAGGAATACTTGGATAACAAGTCGTGTGAGAAGGAAATCACAGAGCTAGTCAAAGCACAATTTGGCACCATTCGGGGAAATAGGGGAATTGTGCTCAAGGATATTAACGACAATGCGACAATTTTTTCCAGCAACCTTATGTCTTGCAAGCTATTGAGGAAATGTCAAAAATAAGAAGCACTAGCAGGAGTGATTGCAGTAGCCACGCAGTGCATGAAAGGATTGATGTTCATTTGGGCACATTACCTGTTGAACCATTTTTTGGTGGATTGCAGAGATGCATAGGATAATGGAACCGAGTTCCATTACTCCTGACTTATCATCCTTTAGCTTTGGCAGGATGGAAGGAGCCAAAGTTCTCATCTTTCTTGGACAGGAAAGGAAAATTTTATGCGACACGATATGAATCCCTCTGGCAGGCCAAGGACAATAAAAATTGACAAGCCAATAACACATTTTTTGCAATGTTGTTGGAAGAAATATAACAATGCACAACCAATGTGTGGCACATAACTATGGAGGTAATCAAAGAAACGGAAAGGATAAGCAGGTTCAAGGAATCCATGCACCATATGTGGATCCACGTTGCAAGGTATCCAAAGAAGGCATGGTTAGAAATGAAATATTGTGTCACCAATGAGGAAGTTGACTGGATAATCAAAGAATGTCCTGTGAAGTGGCAGTCGCCAGTAACAAAACCGACAACAAGTCCAGTCGTGACATAATCCTCCAATCCCAAGGAAAAGGATGAAGTAGGCCCCTCAGAAAAAACAAACAGCCCAGTCGATAACACTAGAAAGGCTGCAACGTGGAATCAGTTGTCTGAAAGAAGCTCAGTGCCGAAAAGACCAAGGAGAAAAACAACAACGAAAAGGACAGGAAGCCAACCACAAACCGTAAAGGGGGATACATCATAGGCTAGGGAAGAGAGGTGCCAGTTTACAACAAGTGGGGTTCATCCCTCACAGACAACAAGGAAGTCAACGTAGTTAGAAGAGGTGCGCAAAAAGAGAAAGTATGTCATGGAATACCCAGTCATCACCCTGATAGAGGATGATGCTGAATTCGTTGCGGAAAAGGTCCAAGAAAGGGGGGAAGAGATGGTCTATATTGCAGTGGCATAGAGAGAAGAGATCATGGCCAAGATCATATAATTCCATGAAACTCTACAAAAAGTACGGTTTCAAGAAGTACCACAGGCCACAATGCAGCAATAGGAAAAGACACAATGACCCCCCGCACAAAAAGAAGGAGAAGAGACAGTGAAGTTGGTAGTCCAAGGAAGAGAGGCATTTACAGTCACTAACCAAATGATCAGAATGGATCAGGAGACTTTGTAGAAACCCATGGGAGAAGTGGAGCAATTTGAATTTTTCATGGCACAGATACCCACCAAGGCACTATACAAACTCCGGGCTAGCATAATGCAAGAAGTGAAATCTAGAGCCTGCATGAATAAAACCAACTTGGAGGTGGGTAGAGGAGTCGTCGAAATGTTACAAATCACATGCAACCAACTGAACTTGGAGAAAGAGGAGGAGAAAGAATGTGTGAATAAGCTAGAACATGGATTAATAACAGTATATGGTCACATCCCAGACAATGCACAAGCACCAGAGAGGAGTGAAAAGGAGAAGATCAACATGATTTCACAAACAATTGACAGATATAAGTAGGAAATTGAGGAGCTCAAAGAAATTCTTAATCTTATGACTCCTTTGGAGGTTCGAGAATAGAGAGAACAACAATCTTCACTCCAGATAGTAGAGATGGAGAAATAAACAAGGGAAGTAGAAGAGTTTTTCGAAATAACCATGTAGATATGGACCATTCTAGAAGAAGATGAAAAGGTCCAATAGTGGGACCAACAAGAGGAGAAAATCAGCACTGCCATTCAGGAGCTCAAGTAAAGACAAAAAAAAATGAGTATCATAGAGTGCTTGAAGAGAAATCAAGAAATGAAGACTCTACAGACAGATTTAAATACGATGCAGACAAATAAGCAGGAAAGACAAGTCGAATTGGAGCCCCTCCAAGAACACGAAGCACAGATGATTGTGCAGTTGGAGGAAGAAAAGACAGGCATGGCATAGGCATAGTCAGAGGGCACAACATTAATGAAGGAGGAGATAACAACACAGATAGTCAAGGATCTAACAGGAAAATTTGCATAGATGAGGACAAAAGGAAAGGAACTAGCAGAGAAGTTCCACAGTTTAGACAAGGTAGTACAGGAAGCGTGCACCACCTGAGTGGCTCAGGAAGAGCCACATGTCAGTTTTGGGGCCCTATTGGGCACATTCCTATTTTGAGATGGAAGTCTATTTTGGGTGCAGGCCTATTTTTGGAGAAAAGATCTATTTGGGGAAATACCCAATTTTGTAAAGGAAGACCTAATTTTGGAGTGTGTGAAACAAGTGGTAGGAAAAGAAGCATGCAAGAGGAAAAGAAATGTTGAGCGCAGAAAGGAAAACATAACCATGATAGAGTTATGGTTTTTGATAAGTATTGTAACGACTATAAGCTTGAAAAATAGTATAAATAAGAACCTAGGAGGTCTAGGAAAGAATAGAATGGTATCACTTTGCAGGATTTTCGATTATAATAAGGTTATATAAGAGTCAAATAAGGTATATTTTGAGGGTTAGTTCATAGGCTGAGGAGCCTCGTGTTGTATAGTCTTCCTCCTAGAGGATTCCCACCCTCAATCTTGATTGTAGTACTGAGATGTAATGCTCGCATCGCAAGATTTTGCACCAAATCAAATAAAAGAGCAGAGAAGCCAAATATTTGTGGATGTATCCCCAGGAGGGGGTGAACCATGGTAATCCTTGTGTTTTTTTTTACTATGAATGAATGGTTACTTTATGTTAATGATTAGCTTATGAATGAATGATTAAATAGATGTATTAGCATCCATGCATAAGGCTAAAGATGAATGAATCCTAGAAATACTTAAATAAAAAACAAGGTTAATGAATGAAGAAGGAAGAACATAATCCCATATCCCCACTCATTCCTAGACTGCAAACACTTGGGTATTGCATTCACCCATAGATCTATCTTGGGGGAGACTTCACTGTGCACCCTCTGCGCAACGTTTCCTTCTAGTTTACTTGGAGGGGTGATAGTTTTAGAGGGTTTAGCTAGAAACCTATTGATATCTGAACCTGGTTCAACCCAATAAGAAGTGGAAGAGAGATTCAACCAATATATGCCCAAAAGTAATTGCAATGTGTGTCAATCGTAGCTAGGCATCCTTCACATGTAAGCTATGTTCCTCACCGTACAAATTGTCTATTGGAGCCATTATATACACATAGGTCTCTCATAAATTACTGATGTAGTATATACCATATAACTTATAGAAGAATATTTTTTCTTTGACCCACCATATAGAGAGAATTTTCTTTGTATCATGTTGCTCATTAAACTACTACACAAAAATCTTAGCCATGTAGACCTCAGGTTGCAATAGCTTGCAATAATTCTCTAGCTTTGATGTGAATTATGAGCCTATGCATATTCCTTACTCATTTATGATGGTTCTATTATGTATATTGGTGTGGGAGATAATCCAATCAATTACCTTTGAACAAGGCATGACTTGTGTCCTTACTACAACATAATGCAAGCAATATTTTCTTATGTTAATGAACACCATGTCAGTTTCTTCCCTTATTTGTATGTCATTGTGAGGGATTATATCAAGATACTCTTTAGTATGAAATACTCTATATACCTCCCCCCAATCACGGGAAAGGATTTTGAGCACATGTGATAGCCTCAATGTCTTTAAACAAAGGCCTTGGTTTTTCCTCCTATGGTGTGGGTATCTATATAACATGAACATATTATTTTGAGGAAGTGTCGATTTCAACAGGTGTTTGCTGGGAAGGTTCTATTTGCTCCTTGGGTTTCTTCCCCTTAGGGGATTTCTTGGGTGTCCTAGTAGGAGTCCTCCTAGGAGGAATTTTATCTGAAAGGGGACATAAAATGGGAACATAGTAAAATAAAATATCATTTATTCATAACAACATTCAACAAAACAACATTATATCAAATTATGAAATGAATTAATAGTTTGAGATAAAAATTCACATACAAAATTGAACAAGAGTTTGAGAAAAAGTAAGAATTATATCTTTTATTTCCAAAAAGAATATCCATAATCCCCAACTTTTCTAATTCATTATAGTGGAGGAATTATTCAATAAAAGCATGAAATAACTAAGTTCTTGAACATACCTGGAATGTCAAACCGCAAATGCCATGGAAATGAAATAATTGAAAGAACGCACAACCAAACTCTATTGCAAAAATTAGTCCAGTGTGCATAGGGCATCGAGAAAGAAAAAAACCAAAAAAACAATGCTTAGGGGGATTTGTACCTAAATGTTAAAATAACTTAGCTCACAATTATCCAACTAACAATCACAATTGAAGCTCACAACATTCAATTTCTCACTCACGAAAATCAAATTTGTAGTTCAATGAGAAAATAGTGGAAACAAATGAAACAATATAGCACCATCATTTCCAAATCCCAATCAAACTTGATTGGATTATACAAATGTTGGTCATTTAATGGCCATTGTATAGTTCAATGACAAAATTAATGAATTAATGACTAATGGTGGCTAATCATATTTTTATCAATAGTTATTCTACACTTAGTATTTGGGTGAATTTTGGAAATGCAACGATGCAAAGTTTGTTTGGGAGAGCGATCATATATACTATTGAAGTTCATGTAAAATTAGATCGTTGGTCAAGTTTAAAATCTATGGAGAATGAAATTCTAACAACACAATGATCAGGGTTATCAACCAAATTTTTCATTTTTGCATTGTTGTGCTTAATAACTTATAATTTGGTTTAAAGTGAAAAGGTACCATCTATGAGCACTCATTGGTATGGATTTTGAATTTGTTGATCATTGGTTCTTTTAACTTTCATCGACATGAAGTTCACACAATTCGTCGATTATTGGTAGAGAAAGTGACGTTTTAGCAACACTTTCCATTGGTGCAATATTTTCACTTTGTTATCGGTTTCGAAAGTGATATTTAGTTGCAAAGAAAAGTATTTATAACTTTTTGATGACAATAAAACTTCACTTGAAAAAACCAAAAGGAATTATGATTTGTTTTTTTATTTTCTTAAGACAAAGGGATGAATTGAAAAGACTCATTGATATGCAAAAATCCATCAAAACTAAGATGCACAATTTCATTTTCAGGATGAACAAAAACTTAAATAAAAATGGTACCCAAAAATTGCAAAACATTTTAGGGTGTGTTGTGGACTCAACAAATGGAGATTCATTGGATGTACCTAGAATCTTTGCATACTCGCCTTCGAATGAAACAAATCAATTTCAAGTGGAGGGAAAGATAGAACATAAATTGAAACAAAAATCACTCATAGATATTCTCATACTTAACTTAGAAATGAAACGTTTCCCTGCAATGGAGACTCAATTGTTTATCCAAAAATAATGATAAGTCATTTTGATTATTGATGTTCAAATCTAAGAAAGAAACTGATCCAAATCAAACTTTTAGTGTTAAAAGGTTTTTGAGATCTCTGAGTGACTCTATCATTCTTTTGGTGTTGCTCTATTTCTAGTGAGAATCCATAGCCATGGTGGAGTTTTCATGATATTCCAGACCTTGCTCCATTTCCAACAAACTTCCATAGCCTTGGTGGAGATATTTTCATTCCCTCATCAAACAATATGTTTTTTCTTGAAAATATCCTCTTTCTTGATTTTTTTTTGTTATATAAAAATAACATTGTTTCCATTCTTTATTTCAAGGAGGAAATTAGGTGAAACAACCTTTGAGTTCCTGAGGATGGTATATATTAGTGAAGGATTGAATTAAGTACTTAGGCATGAAGCTTATCCTTTCAAAAGTAGAATGGAATCCATCAACATTTCCTCATCATATAGGTCATGTCTATTAAGATCATGACTTATTTAACTTATGCATGATTGGTAATAGTTATTGGCTCTAGAAACATAAGCATTGAATGTTTTTCAAAGTTGCACATAAAATAAACTATAAGCTCTTTCCAACTCCTACTTCTATTCATCGCAAACTCACTTTTCTTTTGCTAGAAGAAAGAATAAGGTGTGCAACCCTGATATGAATCTTAGGGGGGGTTATAGTCTAAGTTTGAATGTATAAGTCATAAATTCATATTTTTATGCAAAAGGGAACTTGACAGATATGCAATTGATGGAGTCAAACCTAATCAAAATTGACTTTGTCAAAAGACACCTTATAAAAATGAAATAGGAAGAGAGTGAAGGTCGAGAAGGAGAGGTCCCAAAATTTGCCTCATTGCATGTAATGGTTCTTCTTAATGGAATCCTTCTTCTCCAACTCTCTCTCTTTCTCATATTTTTGTCACATATTTGTATGTTTTCTTTCCTCCTTTCTCGGCATTCAATCCTTCCAGATATTAGCCATAAAAATATGATAAAGAGAGATAGTTGGAGAAGAAGAATTCCATTAAAAAATCAATTACATGCAATGAGGCCAATTTTGGGACCTCTCCTTCCCTACCTTCACTCTCTTCCTATTTCCTTTTTATAAGTTGTCATTTTGATGAAGTTAAGTTTGATTAGGTTTGACTACGTCAATTACATATCTATCAAGTTCCCCTTTACATAAAAATATGAATTTATGGCTTATACATCCGAACTTAGACTATAATACCCCCTACGATTCAGATCACAAAGTCCTTCCACAATACCAATTTCAACCAACACTTTAGCTATCAACTGCCTATTATTGATATTATAGTTCTCTTCCACCATAACAATCTTTCCAAGTAGGTTTACCAATGCTTTGATGCATTCATCATTCCAAAATTAAATAGGGAGTCTTGACAACTTTACCCAAATGGGTATTTTGGAAGCAACCTCGAACCTTAGATCAAAACAAGGATGTTAAGGTTTGAGGTGTAAAACATTCGAAGCCCAAAACCAACTCCTGCCTAAAATCATTGACACATTATCCTCTAATCTAAAAATGAACCCAATCCAATTGTGGGACAATATATGGAAGGATGGTCCATAACCAATCATCGGGAGCCACCAACTTTGCATCGAGTCATTTAATGTTTCCATTGCAATCTGCCTACCTAGAAACTTGTCGACCAATTTTTTTCCAAATCAAGATAATATTTCATCAACCTTTATGTATTCTCCCAT
>ML793892.1:11436-49279 GCA_009831015.1 Picea engelmannii
TGAATATAGCGAAAATCTCTCTTGATATAAACGAAAAAGAAGAAAGAGATTCGGCTGAAATCTCACAAGTAACTATGGCAGACATAGTTCAAATAGATAAATGTATGATTAAACCAAGTGTGCAATTATGCGCTATTGACATCGTAGACAGACAGATGGAAGAAAGGTTACCGCAATTAGCCCAAGATTGTTACTCTTTTGAGGCCAACTGTCAAGCAGAACCGTCAAGGTTGATATCTCGGTTGGTGGAAAGATGTGTCACTTGTACCGAGCATGCGAGAGGACAAGCTTCTAGTACCAAATGAAGACAGAGATGAAGAAATGGAACGATTGTTCTCCTCCTTATCATAACTGAAAATCTTGTAACGATTGAGATTCCATCTTATGTAAAACTGTATAAATATACCATAGAAAGAAAGAAATGGGGTTGGACCTTTTTGTGTCGATTGTAATAGAGTTTTTCCATTTTGAGAGTTAATATAAAGCAAATCCAAATATTCTCAATTCTATCACGACTGTGTTATGAGTTTGTTTCCTTGTATCTCATATTTCATTTCATTTCATATTTGTATCTGATGAATGCTTCGTTATAATTTAGTACAACCTCTACTATAGTGAATGAATTTTGGTTTTCTATATTGTTTACTGTTTTTCCTCTGTACCAGCTATCAGCAGGTATAAGACCAGTCAACACTTTGGAATTCTATATATTTTTTATGCTTCATCGGGTCATTTCTTTACCTTTTTTTTCTTCTGTTTATAAGTGAGATTCTCCTTCGATAGAAGCCTTACATGATAGACAGTTTAATGTTTTCCCCCACCTCACACATCTTTATTAAAATATAACTCAGTTACAGGAAAGGGCCTTTGGTTTGCACCCTATTTCACTCCTGGAACTGTAAACTCTCCTTTATACGATCGAATTAAGACAGCACCTAATTTTCCCTCGAGATTTTCTTATCATTATGTTCCTCTATGACTGTCCCTATAACAAGACAACCCAATATCGAACCCGGACTATCAGATCAAAGACATATTGCCTTAAATCTTTTTGATAATATTCTTAAAACATCCACTACCCGAGTTGAACTCGAACGTTCATGGGCAGCGATTGAAAGGGATATAAACATCTAGGAATAGTTGGAAGCTAGACAACCCCAACTCAGAAATCAGCCCTAGTTTCCCTTATCGAAGGTTGACGTTTCTTTCTTCTCTACCCCTTACTCACTTTCGGATGCCTAGACACTGTACTTCTAAGCCTTAAGTACAGACTCTGGAACAACATATTTTTGGCGCCATTGCCAGGGACCGAAGCTACGAAATCTTTTTCCCTGGGAAAACAACATTTATTTCGTTAAAAGTGCCACCCTTTGATAGTGAACAAAGAGTGCACATCTTTTAAAGGCTTTCCAATCTTTCACTTGGCAACTCCACGATTAATAAGCTGGCATCCAAACGAAGGAATACCATGCAAAACCCGAATGGTAAATAGACCACACCTGTTACTGATCCTGAGAAGATTTTAAAGGCGAGAGGCTCTCTTAAGCCGACCCCTGCAATCTATCAGCCTAAATACCCGCAACTGAAGACCAAAAGTTCTTCTGAACCTTCGACTTCACGCAGCCCTCTCTTCAACACTAAGGATCTAGCATCAAACTACTCCGAAGTTAGAAGCGAAACCCGTTCGATAACTCCTGTAGAACATAAAGGAAAAAGTCTTGTAGAGAATTTATCTACTGCCGATATATCGTCGACTCTTCAGTTAAATTTTGTGACCTCACACGGTCTCGAAGAAAATTTCACTCATCTAGCTTCCACACCCGTTGGTTCCCCTGACTACATCTCTTGCAAGTCCGAAGAACCAATCCCTCACATCCCTTACCAGTCATCCTCGGATTTTTCACCCCGAGAAGAAAGTAAAGATTCACTCTTAATCTTCCAAAACCCCCTTTACAACTTTCCATTAATAATGATGGCAGTCGCCAGAGGAGGAAGTGGAGGAGCTAGAGGCCAAGGGACTGCTCCCCCCTCCCAGAGTGTTTGCGAAGGTGGCAGCAAGATACTCTCCCTTGGTATTACATGTTCCTCTGCACGACCTTCCCGAAAATTATATAAAAAAATTTCCAAAATTCACTGGGGAAGGAGATCTGACCGCAGCCGAACACATAAATTTCTTTGATCAATTCGCAGACATCCTAGGTCTCGAACATGAAGATGTGTATTTGAGGCTTCTTGTCCAAACCTTCGAAGGTCAGGTCCGAACTTGGTTTCGGAGTCTACCTGCAGGATCTATCTTGTCATATGATGCCTTGGAAGATGCGTTCCTTAGACAATGGGGTGAAAGAAAGGACCACCTATATTATTTAACCGAGTTTGGGTCTTTAAGAAAAAAGAATTCAGAAACAGTTATGGAGTTTATTCAAAGATTCAACACGCTGTATAACAAAATCTCAGCCGAGGTTAAACCGTCCCAACCCGTAGCCAAAGTAACTTTCACGGGGGCTTTCGAACCAGATTGTGCACTTCTTTTACGAGAAAGAAGGGGAGCTACTCTAAACCGAATGCAAGATGACGCTGTAGAAATTGAGTCAAATATGATGGCTTCTGGTAAGTTAAAGGCTAAAGTAGAAGTGGGAAATCGAGAAACTAAACGCTTTAGAGAACAAGCGGAGCCGTTAGGGTCTAATAGATACACAGATGACAAAGTAGACGATATGGCTAGGGTAATTAAGGAGGTGTCTAATAAGATATCCAGAATGGAGCTAGAACAGGCCAAAGCCGATTCTTTCCCCAAAAAGGATTTCAAGAGGAATCCCAACTCCCCAAACCAGCAAAGACAGATAAAAAACAAAGATCAAAAAATACAAACTCCCCTAAAGAACGAAAATTTTATAGGAGTGAATGATCTCCAAGATTTCGGAGATTCAGATGATGATGTCACGAACTTTGGTGATGACTGCACACAACCGTATCTGACTAGAGAAGATTATGAAAAGTCTTTAAACACTCAACAATCGTCGGTTAAGGGTGAAGAAAGAGATCATACTGACCTTTGTAGCTCTCAAGAAGAAACCGAAATGATAATGGCTGAGGTCCAACCTAAGTATAACTTGAGATCTAAGAGTAAGCCCATTTCAACTACTCAACCGAAGAAAATTCTCCCAAGAGGTCAAACTTATGAGCTTACTCCGAAAGAAGCCTTGTTACCTAACAGTAAAGCGATAGTAGTAAACACACAAGAATCCGAAGTGGGAAAAGTTGAGACCCAAACACAAGGAACCGAAACAGCTAATACAATTACACCTTCAACTAAGACCATGAGTAATAAAGCGGTCCAGACAAATAAGTCGGAAAGGAAGGATTCGGAAGTCCCAACTAGAGAAACAGACAAGGTGAGCGGAGTTTTCAGTTTTGAAAACGAGATAAATAAAATTAAGATACCAATTCCTCTGGTAGAGTTAGCGAAAAACCCAGTTTATCGAAAGCAAATTACCAAAGTGATAGGTGTCTCAGAGCTAGAAAGCCAATCTAACATTTTAAATCTGGAAGATGATAAACCCAACATCAATTTTGGTCCACATTTTGAAGGGGCCAAAGACACTGTTGCTTCCTTTTATATCACCTTAAATGTATACGATCAACTGCTACATAATTTCATGCTAGACTCCGAAGCCTCCCATAACATGATGCCTAAAATTATTATGGACAAATTGGGTCTCCAGATCACCAGACCTTATGGAGATCTTTACTCCTTTGACTCGAGAAGAGTTAAGTGTATGGGAATGATAAAGGATTTAGTAGTTACCCTGGCACAGGTCCCAGTTAAGAGTTCTTGATGGATGTGGTTATTGTTGATATTCCCCCCAAGTATGGCTTACTGTTGTCTAAGTCATGGGGAGCCAAGCTGGGGGGTTCTCTTCAACTGGATATGACATTCACCACAATTCCTGTGTTTGGTGGGCAATTTACTCGGTTGTACAGGGAGACGAGGTTAGCATATACAGTAAGCAACCCTCAAAATCCGAACAATTTCCCTATTTACATTGCAGATCAAGATTTAGGAAATTGTATCTTATCTTTTGACGGCGGTTTAGATGGTTGCACAGAGGAAAACGATATAGAGCATGAAGAGTCATGATACATGACCGAGGATATGTGTAGCACCGGTATCTGGAAAATGTTTTTTGATGATGCCTCGTCTTGCGAAGGGGCAGGTGCAGGAGTACTTTTAGTGGCTCCTGAAGAAAAGTTTGTTGTTCCTTTTTCTTACAGACTGCAATGGGATATAGATTACACTAATAACGTATGTGAATACGAAGCCTTGGTCTTAGGATTAGAGGCTGCCAGGAAGCTAAAAATAAATAACCTAGAGGTATACGGAGATGTAGAGTTAATAGTCAAACAAATAAATCGACAGTACCAAGCCAAGCATCCTAGATTAAGATCATACAAGAATTGTGTCTGGGATCTGATGGAAAAAAATTTCTCGTCTATAAATGTCCACTTCATCCCACGCGCAAAAAACTTACATGCTGATGCATTAGCTAAAGCGGCTTCAACTTTCACTCCTAAAACTTTTAAATTGAAGTATCACATAGAGATAAGACACGGACCATCTATACCAGATAATATCCAGCACTGGCAGGTTTTTGAGGATGATGAACAAATTAAGAAGTTTCTTGAAGCAGTTGGTGAATTTTCCGAAACTCACACAGATCAAGAAAATCAAAATGACCAGATATGGATCATGCAAGAAGGGGAAGACCCTCAAGCTTTCCAAGACAAAATCACAAATCATCGTATGTTGGTACTAAAAAATAACCAGATTCTGAAAGGACTGATCCCTCTGGAAAGACTGTTTGATCAAAACAACATACCTGTAAAATCCACTTTACAACCCCAACCAGAAGAGGTGGAGGACTGTGACATAGGAACCAAAGAGGAATCCAGGATGGTTAAAATATCTAAACTCCTCCCCCCTGAAATAAAAGACAAGTATAAGGACCTACTTAGACAATTTAAAGACGTTTTCGCCTGGTCTTATGACGAGTTAAGAACCTACGACATTGCCATGATCGATCACAAGATACCTTTAAAGCCCGGGGTCAAACCTTTTAGACAAAATCTTAAGCAGATCAACCCCATTTTATTGCCTATGGTCGAGAGAGAAGTGAAGAAACTTTTGGAGGCGAAAATTATAGTACCTCTGAGATATTCTGACTAGGTGGCAAATCTGGTCCCGATCAGAAAAAAGAGTGTTAGACTGTGCGTGGATTTCAGAAATTTAAATAAGTCCTCTCTTAAAGACAACTATCCGCTTCCTAAAATGGATCATGTGCTAGAAAGGGTAGTTGGGGCGAATAGAATGTCTATGATTGACGGTTTCTCTGGATATAATCAAATTTCCATGAATGAACAAGATAAAGAAAAAATTGTTTTTACTACTCCTTGGGGTACGTTCATGTATGATAGAATGCCTTTCGATTTGATGAATGCAGGAGCCACGTTCCAACGCGCTATGGACATCGCTTTCATCAGAGAAAGGGATAAGTTTGTAGTCATCTATCTCGATGATTTAACGGTTTTCTCCAAATCCGACGAAGAGCATCTGGTACATCTTAAACGAACATTCGAAAAATGCCGCAGGTTTGGTCTATCCTTAAACCCCAAGAAATCACACTTCGCCATGCAAGAGGGTAAATTATTGGGTCATGTTGTATCTAAGGATGGAATTAAGATTGATCCTAAGAGGGTTGAARCGATAGACACTATAAACATTCYTAGAAATGTAAAAGAAATTCAATCTTTCTTAGGAAAAATAATTTTTTTACKAAGATTTATCCCAAATTTCGCTRAAATTGTAAAATTGATCACAGATATGCTGAAAAAGAACARCGAAGTAAAGTGGACAACAGAGGCCAAAGCATCGTTCGCACACATTAAGAAAGTCATAGCCGAGGCACCTRTATTGGCAAGTCTCGATTATCTRAAAGACTTTCTTATTTTCTCATTTGCCTCCGAACACACAATTGTTGTGATGCTCCTYCAAAASAAYGAAGAGGGTTTCGAACAACCAATCGTATTTTTCAGCAAGAGCCTCAGAGACGCAGAACTTAAATATGATATAATARAAAAACAAGCATACRCCATGGTAAAAGCACTGAAGGCATTTAGAACATATGTATTACACTCCAAGWTCATTGCRTACGTACCGACCAGTTATGTGAAAGATATTTTGGTACAACCAAAYAGTGATGGGAAAAGAGGAMGATGGCTTGCCAAGATCCAAGAATTTGACCTGGAAATCAAACCTACTAAACTGATAAAAGGACAAGGCMTGGCCAAACTTTTGGYTGAATCAAATCTCAGAGCTCTGGATATAAACTGCCTACAGGGATATGAGGAAAATRTGAACCTAAACGAGCTTGATGAACCAACAAGTGCAATTAAGATCGAGGAGAAGTTTGTATCATCAKAATRGTACAGAAACATAGTATCTTACCTGCTGACTCTAAAATGCCCGAGTTAACTATCACCGTCAAAAGCCAGGACTTTAAAGCTTCATGCGGTTAAGTATTGTATCGTCGAAAATCAACTATATTGGAAAGATCCGTTMTGTTTCTTGTTAGTCTGCTTAGTCGAATYGGAAACAGAAAAGGTTATAAGTGAATTTCACGAAGGAGTTTGTGGAGGACATCACACTTGGAGGGCCACAGCTTACAAAATTMYGAGGGYTGGGYATTACTAGCCAAAAATCTTTTCAGACGTTAACGCCAAGGTCCGAGCCTGTAGCCCTTGTCAGCTATTTGCGGGTAAACAGAAACTCTCARCACTACCTTTAGTTCCGGTCAAAACTRAARCCCCTTTTCAACAATGGGGGCTAGATTTTATAGGAGAGATTAATCCACATTCTAGCGCCCAACACAAGTGGATCTTAACTGCCACAGACTACTTTACCAAATGGGTGGAAGCTATTCCAACTAAAAGAGCAACTGACTCGGTGGTAATAGATTTCTTAGAAGACAATATCTTGTCAAGATTTGGCTGCCCCCGAAAGATAGTCACGGATAATGTCCAGGCTTTCAAATCTATGGTTGTGATCAGCTTCTGCCAAAAGTATAATATCGTCCTTGGCCATTCTACAACGTACTACCCCCAAGGAAATGGACTCGCTGAATCGTCTAACAAGAGCCTGATCAATATAATTAAGAAAGTGTTGGATGAAAACAAAAAGTCTTGGCATGTACATTTAAAGTACGCTTTGTGGGCAAATCGCATAGGCACTAAAAAGTCCATCGGCATGTCTCCTTTTCAGATGGTATATGAGACAGATGCGATGTTACCTATAAATTTAGCACTCCCCGTGATGAAATTGTGGCAAGATCAGAAAGAAGAACGAAATCACCTCACCAGGAGGATAAATCAGCTAATCAAGGTTCAACAACATAGGGTCGAAATGGATGAAAGGTTGCAGAAGTATCAAGACGACATGAAGGAATTATTCGACCGTAGGGCGAAAGACAGAGATTTCCTCCCAGGTGATTTAGTATTAAGGTGGGATGCAAAAAGGGAAGAAGCAGCGAAACATGGTAAATTCGATCACCTCTGGTATGGGCCATTCAGAGTCTCGGCTCTCGAAAGAAAAAATTCTTTCCTACTGGAGAATCTAGACGGTGAAATCCTCGACGCCCCTGTCAACGGGCGTTATCTAAAGCATTATATGACATAAACAGTGACCTAAAAAAAATAAAAATAAATTTCATTTAATTTTATATTTATATATTCATATATAGAATTTTTACTTATGTATATATATATTTCATTTTGCTTTGTTATTCTGATTTTCTTTCGTGAATTTTCGACACCTTTCAGATAGCATCGATAACCTTCGTATTTGTCTTTTACAGGATTCCAGCTGCAAACAAAACAAGCAGGAGAAGTAAACCGAAAGTTGGGTGTCAGAAATAAATTGGCTTAAACAGGGGATACCAAAGATTTTTGATATTTTGCAAAGAAAATGAAATGATAAGGTAAAGGTGAGATTTCCTAAAAGACTTGTTTTGAATGGCTATCAAAGGAAACCGAGATAACCTCATTCAGACAGCAACATCGTTTGAACTAATAAATAACAGAACGTTTCCATGTTTAATCTTTTACGAAAGAATAAACAAGTCGCTCAAATTAAAGCAATCAGTCAAAGTAAAGCACCCCCGAAAAAGATTTTCAAGAGTCAGTTTCAATTTTTTGACCTCTGTTTTTCATTCCATAAATCTTTATCTGTCACCCTTTTTTGTTTTCGGGTGTACCCTTTAAAAAGTCAACATCTTTCCGTTTTTTGCATACGTAGGAAGAAGAGATTACGTTTCAACCTCGAGAGCTTCAAAGCAGATTGTGGAAAGAAAGCGGGTCTTCACAACTCTTCAGTCCCTTGCTAAACAAAGGGATGCTTAAAGTGGTCCTGACTTTCCTAGGTTTTTCAACAGTTTCGGAGGATTGAGGTTTGCTCAAATAGAATACCCTAAAAAAGTTATTTTTCCCTTTCTCCCTATGAACGAAGGTGTTGTGAAAGTTAAGGGAAGGTTGGTACCAAGTAATCAAAGTAAGTTGATAGACCTATAATGCAAAATATTACACAGATATCAGCCCTGATACAAACTGATTGCCCCCATCTTCGCGCTCTAAAAAAACAAATTATAAAACAGGTGGTGAAAGGAAATTCAGAAATGATTGCCCCCATCTAGTCCAAGAGACGATGAAAGGAAATTCAGAAATGATTGCCCTCGTCTCAGCATTTAAATGCACAAATATATTCCGAAGTGGTGAAAGGAAATTCAGTAAAAGGGACCAGATAACTTCACCGGGGTACTGAACAGGTTCGCTGGCAGTGAAGCAATATCTAAAATATCTGTAAGGTTGTTATACATGAATATCACTCTACTCTGGTAACCAATTCTTTTAAAACCTGATCTACATCCCATGTTCAGACAGGGCTTCCTGATTAAAAACATATAATCTTCTTCTTTTGATGCAAGCCAATAGCCACAAAATCTGTTGGGTCTCCTAGAACTGTTTTGATCGTCTTAAGGCAGAGCTGAATTCAGTAACGGGAAGGAGAAAGTCGTGAAAGGGACTACAACGAAGTTTAAAAAGTATCTGAGTTTTGAAAAGCTTTTTAAAGATAAAAAACGAAGTCCCTTTCCCCTTCGGCATCCTGTTCTCAAGAACTTTTTTGCTGGATTAAAGCCATTGACTCCATTTACCCAATATCGACATGTGGTCTACTGTTCTTCCCGTCTTACAGGAAAATGGGATCCCTAGTTGGAGCCGCCTTTTTTTTTAGCCTGTTTTGAATTTCATATCTTAATGCTCGAAATCGAAAGATGGTTTTCGTATTTTCCTTCATTTGTTCCAAAATCTCTGAAGTCTCATCACGCGAACGATGATGGTTATCATACTCTCAAGGCGAGTTCTACTTTTCGTTCAAATCATTTTCCCCTGTTTTTTTTACCTCGGGATTTTGTATGTCGGATGTTATAGATCACATAGTTCGCAAGTCTCGAAGAGCGAAACGGCAAAATCACTTTAAAGTTTTACCCAGGTCAGTAGCGAAAGTAAATTTTTTCTAAACTACGGTTGAGCATCATCGAGGTTTCGCGTTTCGGTGTTCACTAACTCCAAAAGTCTTACTGCCGTAACCCCGATCGCCGAAACCACTAGATTCTCGTTTTAGTAACCCACGTTAATGATAAAGGTAAAAAGTTTAGCCGCGGTTAAGCTCTGTCAAGAATTCACAACTCGGCGTATTTTCCTTTAAAAGCTACACTGTCAAAGCCCCGAGTCACGAAAAAGATAGAAACGAAATTAATTAAACACTTAATCCGATTTTATCCCCCATTTTAATTAAGTCATATCATCGTGATCTCGCGATTTCGCAACTCGGCATACGAACTTCTCGGAAGCTATACCTTCGAAGCTCCGAGTCGCGAAGTTGCGATATAAATAATCACGTAATTAATTAAGCACCTAATCATAATTACATTTTTAACCAAAAATAATCATCGCAATCTCAGGTCTTAGAGGTTCAAAAGGTTAAAGCTAAAACTCTCGATGTAGCGAGTACCAAAAGATTATTTAACATTGATAAAACCTGATTAATTGAGCTAAGCCAACATTTCTCGTGATTTGATGTATGCACAGTCTACGAGGCAGTCTTAATTTTTCCTTATGCCAACTGACATTTCGAACTGCCAAAATTTATGGCTTTAATTAGAAACAAGGCAAATCGACAAGTAAGGATTGTATTTTTATTGCTAAATTTATATTTAAGCACGATTTGACCGTTCTGCCCTTGAAAAGTACTGAGTTTTAAATGGTTAAATATATAGAGCTTTTACTTGTTATCGCGAATTCATTTCTATATTACGTAGAGCAAACTTTTCTCAGCGAACTAATTTCTGTATGTATACATATTTTTATCGCAGAAGAGCTAAAGCAGGATCCCCCGCCATGGCCCCGCGAAAAGTGTCTAAAGCCAACGTTGAGGTTTCGGGACAAGGTTCAGAGAACGCCGCTGATAGTTCACCCCGAAGTGTCGACTCTGTCAAAACCTGGTCGTTTGTTTCTGATGTTCTACAGTCCGAATTGGTAGATTATTCTGATGATTCCAGTGACAATGAAAAAGGCGACCTTACCACTAAATATAAGATCGTCGTCCAATCTGGAATGCATAAAGTAGCAGCCAGGGCACGACTGCTCCCTTACTGTGATATGGTCTGGTGGGCATTAGACCATGTGCACATACCAACCAGAACCATCATCAATGAACAGAAAGTCACTATTGGGACTTTCAGACCCGAACAACTGCAGGCTATGTACAAGTTGCCTACCATGTCGGACCTTACATACGATGTCGAATTCTTGGAGAACTTCAAATAGAAGGAATGTGTGCAATATCACAAGACTATGTCCAGTTTAATCAGAGATTGGGTTTCACACCCTGCAAAGTTCAAGGCAGACAATAATAGTATATATTCAATAGCTTCCTTGGAACCACAGTTCAAATATGTAGCTATGATGACTTGTAGATTATACGGGAGAGAGGACACCACACATTTCTTTCTTCAGTGGGTGTCTCTAATACATCAAGTCGTCGAAGGTTGTTCCTTTGACTGGGCTAAAATGTTGTCTGATAACTTGATCAGTCGAGTTACAGAGTATCGGGTGCAGAGGGAGAGCGGAAAGATTGATTCATTATTTATGTCTACGTACATTATGGACATCGCGTGTTTTCTAACGCCCTTTCCCTTAATGAGTTGGAGTTGGACTCCATCAGAGGTCGAGCCTATCCACGTCTACCATTCAAAACTGTGAGAGAACAAAGCGGCGGATTTTGTGTATGAAATTTTTAACTGGGTAATGGTACCGCTGCATGTCACTATTTTCGGCCACCCGCCACCCAGGATCTCGGACAGTATAGCAATGAATTTGAGCAATATAGTCGACTAGTATGTAGAAGCAGAATTCTCATATCTCAGAGTTTTCGGGGCTTATGTTCCCCCGCATGCATTACCATTATTCATACCCGACAAGCAAACCGTAATCTATGGCATAAGCAATGAGCTTAAGGGATATTCAAAGAAGGTATGGCCACCTTTTCCTGTTCATTTAAATTCATATTCTTTGTTAGATTTCGGGTATGCTAAAGCTGAGGCAGCAGCCCTAGAAGACCTAAATTTGGTTCATATTGAATTCAAGAAGCACGATTTGCAAAGGGTCGTAAGTAATCACTTGGCCAGTTGCGGACTCAAAAAGTTCGAACACGAGAATTCGCCCTCGAATAACATCTTCTGAGGCGCAAGATCTTATACCGAGATTTTGGCTCGGATACAAGCCCTAGCACCCGAAGAGAGGGCCGATGTTCTAAAATTTCAAGAACATCAACGCAGTTGTCTTCCCGCAATACTGCGGGGTGAAAATCCAAGTACAGTAGAGGTGAAACAAAAAGAAGCCGAAGGCTCCAAAGATGCGACACCCAGCCCAGAAAAACACCAGGACGAGGAAGAGCAAACTAGGAGTCTGAAAACAGAGATAAAGACTCCCGAGCCGCCGAAAAAGCAGACTCGAGTTACTACTCCAGGACAGCCAGCTAAGCAAATCAGAGATCCCATCGCCTCCATTACTCCCTTGCAGTCAACTCAGGGAAACATAGATGCAGGGTGGATTTTAAATGAAGAATTAAGACCTATAAGGATGGAAGAGCTCCCTCCAAATGAGTTATTCTTCGATAAGAAGAGAAAGGCTGTGGTAAAAAGAGAATTCTATCAGGAAGGGGGATCAACAGCCAAGAAGTACAAAGTGTTGATCGATGGGAAAGACAAGAAAAAAGATGAGTTTGCTACAGAGATAGCCGAGACATTAGGGGCATATGCTACAGCAAACCAATTTTCAGTTGGGGTTTTGAAAAACCAGCGGAAGCAAAAAAATCGCCTCATCAAAACCTTAGAAGCTAGACTAGCCACAGCAGAGGAGGCTGCCATGGACCAGGCAAGCGCAGGAATAGAACAAGCAAGGCTGACCGATAAAAAAGAGATAGAGCTACTCAAAACTAAGCTCGAACAAGCAGAGCTGGTGGTCCAGGACGGTCAGATACAAGCGGGCCAGCAAAAAGACTTGATGGAACAGCTACAGGCTAGAGTGGAAATCGCTGAAAGTAAAGTTATAGATATCGGGATGTTCCAGTCCCAGGCGATGGAGATTCGGAGCAGGGTTTCTGCAGCCCAACGAAGTTTACTAGCCAAGGTAGAGATAATTCGGGACAACTGCTTACTCGTTAATGAAATATTGGAAAATTTATCTGTCAAAGAAAGAGAAGCTAGAGCAGCTCAGGTCGCTTTTCAAGAGGCTGTGATAGCTACAAACAACAGGGAATCGGGAAGTACTCCCAGGTTTTCCATTTCGCAGCAGACCAAAGGAAATATTTTATTGAAAGAATGGGAGCACATTATATCAGAAGGTAAACTACAAGCCAAGAAGGTAATGAAATCCTTTGAAGAGGCTTTTGGCTCTATAGATGGTAATCTGTTAGGTATTGATAGTGAAGGCAGTGCTGAGACATTAAGTCAAATGAATATAGCGAAAATCTCTCTTGATATAAACGGAAAAGAAGAAAGAGATTCGACCGAAATCTCACAAGTAACTATGGCCAACATAGTTCAAATAGATAAATGTATGATTAAACCAAGTGTGCAATTATGCGCTATTGACATCATAGACCGACAGATGGAAGAAAGGTTACCGCAATTAGCCTGAGATTGTTACTCTTTTGAGTCCAACTGTCAAGCGGAACCGTCAAGGTTGATATCTCGGCTAGTGGAAAGATGTGTCACTTGTACCGAGCATGCGAGAGGACAAGCTTCTGGTACCAAATGAAGACAGAGATGAAGAAATGGAACGATTGTTCTCATTCTTATCGTAACTGAAAATCTTGTAACGATTGAAATTCCATCTTATGTAAAACTGCATAAATATACCATAGAAATAAAGAAATGGGGTTGGACCTTTTTGTGTCGATTGTAATAGAGGTTTTCCATTTTGAAAGTTAATATAAAACAAATCCGAAGATTCTCGATTCTGTCATGACTGTGTTATGAGTTTGTTTCCTTGTATCCCATATTTCATTTCATTTCATATTTGTATCTGATGACTGCTTCGCTATAATTTAGTACAACCTCTACTATAGTGAATGAATTTTGGTTTTCTATATTGTTTATTGTTTTTCCTCTGTACCAGCTATCAGCAGGTATAAGACCAGTCAACACTTTAGAATTCTATATAATTTTTATGCTTCATCGGGTCATTTCTTTACATTTTTTTTCTTCTGTTTATAAGTGAGATTCTCCCTCGATAGGAGCCTTACATAATAGACAGCTTAATGTTTTCCCCCACCTCATACATCTTTATTAAAATATAACTCAGTTACGGGAAAGGACCTTTGGTTTGCACCTTATTTCACTCCTGGAACTGTAAACTCTCATTTATACGACCGAATTGAGATAGCACTTAATTTTCCCCCGAGATTTTCTTATCATTTTGTTCCTCTATGACTGTCCCTGTAACAAGACAGCCCAATATCGAACCCGGACTATCAGATCAAACACATATTGCCTTAAATCTTTTTGATAATATTCTTAAAACAGTCACTACCTGGGTTGAACTCGAACGTTCATGGGCAGCGATTGAAAGGAATATAAACATCCAGGAACAGTTGAAAGCTAGACAACCCCAGCTCAGAAATCAGCCCTAGTTTCCCTTACCAAAGGTTGACGTTTCTTCCTTCTCTACACCTTACTTTCGGATGCCTAGACACTGTACTTCTAAGCCTTAAGTACAGACTCTGAAACAACACCACAATTGAGCCTCTTGATTTGCTTGATTGTAGACCCACTGAGGAGCATGTGCAATCTCTTCACTATAACAAAGGGATATGATATCCCTCATCTCTAATATGTTTGACCAACCCTGCATGTTATATCCCTCACCTCTAATATGTTCGACCAACCACGCATGTTAAATCCTCCACTTCTTAATCATGCAAACCTCCCATTGATAAAACATTTTCCTAGGACACATTATCACCTATCAAAAAGGACTACTCCAGAAGTAAAGAGTTTCTTACACTACATTGTGGACAACATCACTTGGCTCTTCAACCAAGCCACTAAAAAATAAATTCTAGGATAATTCTAAGATTGATCATATTGGGTCAAACCCATGCAATAATAACAGGGTATTTGTTCAACATACCATCTTAACAGGGTATTTGTTCAACATACCATCTTAGATCTAGTGTCACCCCGGATCTATCAAATGCCAAAAGGGCTGAAATTCCTCGAGGTGTAAACCTTTTTGATAGTGCAAAAACTTGTAGAAAGATTTACACCTCAAGAGATTTGATCCCTCTCCGCACTTGACAGACCCGGGGTTAATATGGATCTAAGCTGATTATTATGAAAGTATATTATTTTTCTAATGTGAAATACCGACATGACATCAATGTAAGACACTCACTCGTGACACATCTCTCACATGTCGGGCTGTAGAATGCACTTCTCTACATTAAGGAACTTGGTCTTTATAAAGATGCATTCACATATTGGGTCAGAACATGGACAACCTTTGACTAACAAAGAATTCCAAAGAACACTAGATAAGGATTCCCTATTACAGCCAGCCTCTCCTAGAGCAGTGCCATGCTAAACCAATTGTGCTATGTCTTTCAAAGTAAGGTAGCTGTTAAAACCCTTGATCTTTGCATATATTTCAGTAATGTACAACCGTTCCGTAACACAAATAAAATGAAATGATGTTGTGGGTATAAGCTGTTTCATTATAGATGCTGAGTACAAGCAAATGTAAAAACACCATATTTTGATATCAGTTTGCAATGTTCATAACAGACAAGCTGCATTAAGGTTGGGTGAGAAAGAAATTACTTCAGAGGGAGTGAGCAATATCATAAAAGCTTAATGTTTTCCTTTGTTGAAGCATTATAGGCTTCTGATGACCCAATCCCGGCTTCATATGAATTTAGAACCTCTGAAATGATCTATGGAGCGAATGGACCATGACAGTTAAAATTGCATGAAGAGGTGGGAAGCCTTCTTCAAGCAGATGCCTCCCCTGGGCAACCTGCCAACTATCAATTCAGATGAGTATGACAGCAGCTCGAGCTCAAATGACAAAATCAATCCAAAGCAGCACTCATAAGTCTGTTCTGTTCATGTTAATTTTTTGTAGATTTCTTTGTTAAGCCTACATTGTGGAATCTTGGCATTGTTGCTACGACTATCAAATCTCCTTCCCTTGCCTTGTTATACTTTTTGGACAGAAAGTCAGTTTACGCTTAATTTTTAGACAGTTTTAGTATTGTTATCTATCAAATTTCCTTCCTTTGCCTCGTCATATTTTTTGGACAGAAAGTCAGTTTACGCTTAATTTTTAGACAGTTTTAGTATTGTTATCTGTGGTCTCCACTTTTATTTTTGAGGGAGTGATTTCTCGGACTCATGTATTTCTGTGACTATAATTATAGTTTAACAGCGAAAAAGAGAACAATAGAGGCTTCTTGAATGCCTATACTAAAGGTCTAACATGTCAGCCATCAAATGAAAAAACTTTCCTAATTTGGTAACCTTCACCTCTTGGGCCATATCTTGGGAACAACGGCAGAAGAAACAACAGCCCATACCTTGGGAACAACGGCAGAAGAAACAACAGCTATTCAATTAAACAAAAAATTGAAATGGTGTAAAAGGATTTGAATATAGATTACTGAATTTTCTCCCACCAAGACAAATCCAACAGATTGCTTTACTACTGTTAAAATTAATGCAGCTGCAAGAGCCATTCTCCGGGAGGATGGCAAAGACCCTAGTTGAGATCTAGGGTTCCCAGTTGCATTCTGGGGTATCCTGGTCTGGGACAAATTAATGCAGCTATTCTCCGAGAGGATGGAACCCTAGTTGAGATCTAGGGCCCCCAGTTGAGTTATGGGGTATCTTGGTCTGAGACCAGGCAGTTCCTTGGTTAAGTACCAAGCCGAAATGATGTGTGATCTTCTTCTCTCCCGGAATGGTCAATGAGACCTAGGAACAGTTAAGAAGAAGGACATGATCACATCATTGACCTTCCTCTTATGCTGGGATGATAAAAGCTTATAAGTTATATCATGAGAATCATGTGGATATTCTGCCATTAAAGAAGAACCCCCTTGACCTTGTCTTAATACCTTTGCAACCCCTTGCTTGAGTTATGTCCTCTTTAATGTTTATGTGGTTTGGTTCTTTGCTAGCCGCCTTGACTCTTGGTTCCCCTCTCCTTGACTTGTTGACTATTCTAAATTAACATTTAATATTTTATGATTAAATTATTAATTGTTTAATTTGTTTACTTTATTAGGGTTTAATCTAAACCTAAAGTTAGGGCTAACTTGGCTAACCCTAACCTACCTACCAAACTATAAAAAGGAGAGACCTCTCCTCTCTCTCACACATTCACTCTACTCTCTAAGCCGAGTCTTGGTCTGAGTTTTTGCTGTGGCTCCCTTTGTTCTGGTTGTGAAGTGGTGTGGCCCTCCTTTGATCAGTTTCCTTGCTGGGTATAGGGTGCAGCCCTCCTTGGATCAGTTTCTCTTGCTGGGTATAGCCACCGTGGGCTTACCTCTCTTGTTCCCTGCTGTTGCTGACCCCTAAGGGTTTTTCTTCCAGCCTGCCGCTGTCTTCTTGTTGGTGGTGCCACCTGTATGCTGCTGCTGTCCTCCTTTTTGTGACCTGTGTATGCTACCTATCTTACAGCAGTTTGTCCCCTAATCAGGGTTTGATGAGGCAACCCTAAAACTGCTACTTATTTCTGTCTATTGCTGTAGCAGTTCTATATTCTTGAACAGATTTTGTTAAGGCTGTTAGTGGCCTCTTTTCAGCTTCTAGATTGGACAGTGGTGTCCTTGTTTCAGCCTTGTACTTCATGATTGGTATGCTGGTTAGTTTTCTGATATTTCCCTAAAGTTCTTGGCAAAATTGTTCAAAAGATCATGATGAGAACTACCCCTGAGGGTTTGATCCATGACCCTTAAAGCTTTTTATGTGCATACAGAAAAGAGGATAACAGAAAGTATCTCAGGTAAATCTGTTCTTTGTTTTGTTAAGGTAAAGATCTATAATTTCTGTTATTAGTTTTTACATCAGAATTTTGAGCATATTGCTAATCTAGAATTATAGTAGCAAATAAAATTAAAATTATTTTCTGTTCTTAGCTAGTCTATAATTTGCCCTTAAATTCTAACAACTACAAGTTGAGATGAGTGCAGTAATAGGTATAACAAACAAATGGTTTAATGAGGGTCGTTCTCTCATTAAGAAAGTTGACTTGGAGACTATATACCAAGAACATCGACAATATTATGTGATAGATAAAACCAAAATTACAAGCAAAGGTTAAATGATTGGTAACATTCTATCTGGTCAATTAGTAAGCAATAACCAATATGATATGTATATCAATAAGACTCTCGTTTAGGAAGCCATCAGAGTAACACCTTCAAATGTCACAGGGTTATGTTTTTCTCTCCAACAATTTAAAATGAGCCCTCCACTAGTTGTAACTCGTATTTACTATTAACAAGCTATAAACTCATGCTATTAGATATAAAATTTTGTCTGGTGCCCACTGACATCTCCCAGTGTTACTGCTTTTATTGAATATGATAGCAAATCATTGTGGCCAAAAGGAAAATCAGTGGAGGAGAAGGGTTCAAATGCAATGTAATTTAGAATAAAATAGACCTGATCTTCTATATAAGTCTATCTGTCAGGCATGCATGTTTTTCCATGCCAGTCCCTTGCTTTAGTCCAAGCTCCAAGCATGTATTCATTCAAAACCTAAATATTAATGTACTGCAAATATGTAAGAGCACCTTTGTCTTGATTGGTAGTTATGAACATCACTGAAGTATAATTGTTAAAGCTAACAGTAACCCAATTTTGTTGGACCATAACTTAGGTATTAAAACAGTATGAAGTAACATATCACCATGGTTCTTGGGAATGTTGTAATTGGCACTCAGACAATTATTACTCCTGGTAAGAAGAGAGAATTTTTGGCCAGTTCGTCATGTTCAAAACCATGATCTTGCGACTACCTTAGGAACCATGAGAAATGTTTCGATATCTTATCCAGGAGTTGGCTCAAATACTAGAATTTCATCTGTCTAAACAATATTTACATTTCCTTTAAACAAATTCAAACCCCATTCTAATTTCTAATATTTCAAGACACATTGGACCTTTCTGGGAAATCACCATGCCAGATAACAAATGCTCTTCCAAAGATATTAAATAAACATACAATGTAACTAAATGGTTTTGGTTTATCGTTAGCAGGTTCTAAATCATTTAGAGGGCTCAGCTTACTTTCCAAAAATGTATCAAAAGTTAAAACTAATATTAAGTAAACTCAATATACAATGTCAATTGGGCTTAGCTCAGGTGGTTGGGAGGAATGATTGTTATCCTCCCCTCCTAGATTCAATTCCCACAAGTGACATGTTGAGCTCTTAACGAGTATAATGTTGTAATGGCTTTGAGCCTTCTTGTTGACTAGCCTTGTGCTTTTTAATTCAATCTACCCAACCAATGGCTGAAATAGTTGTCATTTGTACTATATCTTTGAGAAGCTAGAAAACAATTTGAGAACATGAGACAAAACTAGGAGAGAATTTGACATCAATCTTGTAAAGGTGCCTTAGCACATGAAGAATGTATTTTTATACCATCTGGTAATGAAAATGCGATTTTTTTCCCTGGAAAAAAAACTCAATATACAATGAAACTAAGTAGAAATCAATTTCTTAAAAGAATATTTACACAGGACTGCCTGCCTATCATTACTACGTTCCGATAATACCTTCTCATTAAATAATAATAATATACCATAACTAGCATAATAAATTCATTCCTCATTACCTAAGACCCTACCATCCTCTTAGAGCACAACTGTCAGGTAGTCTATGTTATATCACAATTAAACTACAAACAAATGAACTTGATCTTCAAATGGTAGGCTTTAATTGACAACTTTCTTTTCAAAGTAGATCCCCAAGTTCAAAATTCAATGTACCTATTGAGACCTTAACTATAACTGAATTGTTAGTCTTTGATCTATCAGCATTCTTTCAAAAAGCAATTATGATTATCAAACAAATTGGCTGCTAATGATTTGTACACCTGCAAGTGTTAAGGCAACTCCTGACGAGATGAAGAAACAGGAGTTACTGCATAATGCATTCCTCGACCTTGTCCTGCTCGCAGAAGAAGCGCAACTTCAGTAGCTGCCATAGTTGCCTCCTGCAGTGAGGCAAATGAGTATAAGAGGCTGTTTACCTGAATAATTAGAAAGCAACATCTATAATCATTCTATGAGATGACTATGGACATTTATCATTAACACAATTTCATGTCTATGTAATAAATTCTTTCCATGTTCCAATTTTAATAAAATCAAGAAACTGCTATGGGAACTAAATATTTAATAAACCCATTGACCATGCATTTACTACTGTAACATACCATGGGGCCGTTTAATGTGCACAGAACCCCAATTTAGCACATAGATATAAAAAGATACCTGTCTCTGCCTCCGGCGCTGCAAAATACTTACTGCCCATGCCATGATGTAACACGGCAAGAGAAATCCAGCAGCTCTCAGAAAAAAAAGCTGTTCAATATACAATTCAGTACTTAATAACAATCAACTGGAAAAGGAAAAGTAAATTTAAAACAACTGTTCAAGGTACACATTATTAACTAATAATGTTTTATGTCTTCCAAAATTTTCTGAGGAATGAACAAGTGACCTAAATTTCACATAGATGTAAAACTATTTAAGAATAAGAAACACGTAATTCATAAACCAGCACTTACAGACAAATATGCTGAAGAATCATCATCTCCATCAGGATTGTTTATAACAAGAGCATGTCGTAGAAGTAGAAGTGCCATGAGCTGCCAGGAGTGATAATGCAAGAGTTACAGATACAGTCAATCAAGCAGCAACGTTAACCAGACTATATAAAGCTACATATCGATTAAAACGGGAGCACTTCAGAAGCTCAAGCACTCGGGAATATTAGAATAGAAATATTAGAATAGAACACACACACACACACATATAGGTTTTTAAATATGGATAGTTTCCGTGAAAGTACAACCAGAGAAGAAAAGACAAATTCAAACATACAGAAGGATTAAGGAAGCATACAATCAATGCGGCTGAACGGCAGAATGCAGCACCACTTGCATTAGCTGCTGCATATTCATCATATTCTGCTTCCAAAAAATGACGTTCTGCAGCAGCCATTGCTAACAAGCGAGGATCATGCAGGTCTAACTGTGCTCCAGGGACACCCCAACTTCCACTACACCAAAAGTCCAATCAGATATTAGTCGGGCAAATGTACAATCTAAGCATCTTATGATTCCACTTATGTGAGGAAATATTCTTCTGTATGTTAAGATCCAAATACAAATATCCTAAAAGTCCACAGAAACCAGGCAAAATAAGGTAATCTAGATTTGTGCTTTACTAAAATGGTATTTGACACTTGGTACAATTCTTTCGCGGTAATTAAAAAATTATTTATAAAGACATCCAAGGGGTGCTGGATAATTTTCTAAAATTGAAGTCGTGTGCTTAATATCTTTTGAAAACCTCTCACTGTAATTTCAAGCTTTTCGGATATCTCGACTTCAATCATTTCCTTGGTAAAAAAAACAATACCTCAAATCAATGGCAGTGTCATCAGAATGAGCTGGCTGAGGAGGGGCCGTGTAACCAGGACTATATGGCTGAAATGTCAACATGACAAATATCTATTAAAGTGAAATTCAATTCATGAGGCTTCCTTTGTCAATAAAGGAGCACATGAGTTCATCAAGAAAGAATCATACAGTAAACAAAGCAGTTCAATCAGTTTTTTCTTATAAAATACTTGACGCAAAAGGATGGATTCACACAGCTTTTTATGTTGAAGTCTAAACACGATCTTAGAAATGAAATGCAATGAACCATTCCTTTATTAAATTTGCTTGTAATCAAGCAGCCATGAAAACCTACCGATGTGAAGCTTTCAGATAATTTTACAGAAAAGGTAACTCAAACCATCATACTTGAACTGTACCTTTAGGTCTGTCTTGCAGTTGTTGCAAAAATTGATAGATGTGAAATAAATTTATCAAAATGCAGTCTGATTGCATAAACCTACCAGCAAGATGAAAGTAGAAATCAAATTATAAAGCAGCAGGAATAAGACATAAAACATCACCTGATGGCATATCTCACAGATAATACTTCCCTTCTCATTGCACCATCGCTGTACGCATTTCCGATGTGCAAACTGCATGGCACAACAAAACAAGCACCCTGTGGATATTAACGTATCAATAAAGGTATGTACAAAAGAAGGAAACATGCAAACTGAAAAGCTCAAATGCCAATCAACATGTTTATGTTGACAAACTAACCAACAAATCTACAGAAACAGAACCAAAACCCCTTCAGCTGGCTGATACATGTAGACAGCGCTCTACATTTTCAGCTGGCCGATACAGATAGACATGGCTCTATATTGCCTGATGGTATTTACAGACTTTGTCATTGTCACTCGTTGCCAGTCAAAAACCCCTAGATAATTCCAACACCAACAGACCTGACGATGATATATCCCAGAAAGTGGCCATCTTTAACCGATGTTTATGTTCATATTATTACCTAATTTTTTTGTCACGGTGAAAATATGAATCTACTAAATTATTTCATGCACAGAAATTCAACTGTTCAAAATTAAACTGAGCCATTTACCCTACACAAATGCATGGCTGGACAGTGGTCAATGCAAGCATGGAGGTCAATGATTTGAGCTTCGTTAAAAATACCATCCAATTTTATTTGCAAATGACAAATTTGCATAATGTACTTAACAAGGACATGTACTCTAGTCTGCGTGGAGAAATCTCATATCCGTAAAACATTTAGCAGTTAAATCCAGCCACCATAGACCAAATTAGACATACAAATGTAAACATTACAAAAAAGCGAACAGGGCTAAATTTTCAAAGAAAATATGCCTAGGATTTAGTGATGAAATTATCACAAAATTGTATCCAGACCTGTACACTCAAACAAAAACTGCATAAAGGCCTTCACATTTTCAAAATTACATAGGAAAATGAAAGATGCAAGTACCAAGCTGAAACTGCCTTCAAGCCTAACTTCTAGCAAGATAAGATTTAGTTCATAATGTTATATAGGAGGAACGGCTGGTCTATAGTCATGACACGAGGGGAGAAATGGATAAGCACATTAGCCAAAATGCGGGTAAGACTAGCACAGACTCATCTAAACCCGGGTCTGATATGCACCTCTAGTCTAAGTCACAGGGTTCGCCGAACCTAAAGCTTGAGGTTCGAAATTCGACGAACCTCAAGGTTTTGCTGAACCTGAACGAACTTGAATGCGTGCCCGAATTTGAACCTTGAATGCGTGCCCGAATTTGAACCTTAGAATGAATTTGAAGGAGAATTTTAATGAGCTTTGGGATGAGGTTTCATTAGGGTTCAATATATATAGCCGAACCTCATCCGAACCTTATTGGAAAATTCGAACCCGAATCAAACCTAATCGTTGCCGAACCCGAACTCAAACCCGAACCATGTGACTTAGCCTCTAGTTGCATATTCTGAGTTCCATTATTTAAGTTTCATTTGTGTGAATTTCAACTTCATAACCTCGAGGTGCACATCAGGTTCAGGTTTATATAGGTGTGTGCTAGTGTTCATATTCAATGCACCATTATACAAAAAAAAACAAGTTAATATAGGTGTGTGCTAGTGTTCATATTCAATGCACCATTATACCAAAAAAAAAAGTTAATGGATCACCCAACTCGGCCACCCAAGCTGTAGAGTGCACTTTGCTTCTCTCAGTAAAAGCACAAGGAAACACATTCTCCTGCATTGGCCAGACATTTGCACCATAACAAAGATAGTCCACAACAAGCATACACTACTGCAACTATTTGCAATGAGCAATTGTGTCTTTTTTTGGAAATACTTGGAAAAACGTATCCTTGGCCAGACATTTGCACCATAACAAAGATAATCCACAACAAGCATACACTACTGCAACTATTTGCAATGAACAATTGTGTCTTTTTTGGAAATACTTGGAAAAACGTGTCCTGAGGAGCTGCACTGCAGAGAGCAAAATTCCTTCAGCTTAAGGCCAGGAGGTCTGAATGATATCTATTTTGCCAAAATCACCTAGGATTTGCATCCAGCATCATCCCTATTGAAACTCACGCCATACTGGTGGGGTAAACCAAAGCAAGAATGCAAATCATAGCAAGAATGGAACCCGGTGGATGGCTCAACACTATGTTGACCTACCAGTGAACCAATACCTCATTTACAGTGTCGTCAATTTTGAAAAATCTCACATCAAAGATCATTTTCAGTTGAGATAAAACATACCCAGTGGATGATCTTTTTCAGTTGACATAAAACATACCCAATGGATGGCTTAACACTCCATTGACCTCACCCCAGTGGACAATTTCATCCATTTTTCCAATCACGTATCATAGATTTTAACTCTTTACCATCTTTACAATATCAGCTTTACAACCTTTTTACAATCTTTACAATATCAGCTTTACAACCTTTGGAAATGACACAAATGAGCACTATCTATTCCATCATAGATTTTAACTCCTTACAATCTTTACAATATCAGTTTTACAAATACAACCTTTGGCTACTAATGACACAAATGAACGCTCTCTATTCCATCAAAATCACTCAAAACTTACACCTGGCCTCATCTGAGAGGCATCTGAGAGGAAATTAGCTAGGTTACTACCATTAACAGCACTGACACATTAACACGACTTCACACATCGAAAAGACGGTGTCAAACAAATTATCACGGAGAACACACTCACCAAGTTTTAAAGACTTACACCTAGCCTCATCCGCTAGGTTACTACCATTAACAGAACTGACACATTAACACGACTTCACACATCGAAAAGACTTGTGTCAACCAAATTATCACGGAGAACACACTCACCAAGTTTTAAACCTGGATCATCATAGTGGCAAGCACTCCAATTTGCCACTAAACCACAGCCTGACAGATTATCATAGAAGAAATCCCAGATCGTCAAGCAACATTGGTTGCAGTAAGAGACACCACTACCTTGGCCCCATTGCCATAAAGATCATGGTATGTTGCGATTTGTATGATGTAGGTCGAAATCGAGCGAGCACAAATCGAGCAAATAGCATAGGTAGCCATGTCGTACTCGTCAAGACAAAATGGGAAACGGCAGTCTTCTCGCACTGATTCCATATACACCGGGAATGGAACCGGAACAGCCCACACAACCACTATGGGATAACACCAAAAACAAAACAAAAAACAGAAACAGGAAATAACCCAAGGATGAAAATCACACCTTCAAACTGCCACTGCAGGCACAGGGGGTCTCCATGTTCTTCTCCTCGTCTTCCTCTTGACAGATGCGGCATTCTCCCAATTTAAACGCGGCACCGCCATCGTCACATCCAGATAGATCAAACGTAGATTGAGGAGGCCCATCTGAAATCAGGGGCAATTCTTCGTCTTTCAAGCTCGAAGCCTCGCTTTTCTCAGACGCCGATTGAGACCCAATCTCAACATGGGTGTCGAAGGTCGAAGGCGTTATCAGACGGTCGACATACAAAACCAGATGATCCGACATGGTGAAAAAAAATTGTCCTCTTTTTAATGGGGTGAAGGGAACCTCCAGGGTCGATCTCTTTACAGAATTTTTTTTCCTAACAGAAGCCTCTTTTAGCCCTAATCCAGCGATTTATACCCATAGAGAAAAAAAAGCCCAAATTGAGGATAGAATTCCCGATCGCGAAGGGGATTAGCAAACCCTCAATTCAACTGGTCTCAGTCCAATTGAATCCGCGATGATTAATCGCATTTCCTTAGCCTGCCACCTTGAAAATTCCAAGCGGAAAAAATGGCCGCAAGCTTTCAAAAGCGAAGTAAACAATGACCGCAAAAGCATGCCCGGGCCTACTGTGCCTCACACGCGAAGCTGGCCGTTGTGGCACCGAACCTCGAGTCGTCGGCTTGCGTGAGGCGCGTCGGGCCTAGCCCGCTGTAGATTCGGATTTCCGCGTCATTGGTGGGACTTGCGGCAACTGCCAACAGTTGGATACTGCATCTTTTGCCGTCAGTAGCCGTCGATTTGGAGATAAAGTTGGGGTTAACGAGGCGCTGTTACGTTACGGTCCCATGGAATCTGCAAAATAAGGGAAGTAGGATAACGGTCATCGATTTGGCCTCGCTTGATCCAGTAATCTAATTTTAGATGAGATTACATTTGAAGGGATTGAAATTGCAAATTTCGATTGTACGAGTGGATTCAAAGGTTTCAGAAAGCTTTATAGCTTTCAATGGAGTCGTTTTGTAGTAAATTTTTATTTGGTTTAGGAATTTAGTGGGAGTTAAAGTTTCATTAACTTGGAATTTTAAGTCAATTTCTAGAGTTTTCTAGAGTTTATTTAGAAGTGGTAAAAATTTATGAGTATGGATTTTGATAATTTACTAGAAGTATATTAAAAAGATTAAAAAGTAAAGTATATTAAAAGAAGATAGGAATACAATTTAGTGGGCCTAATAATTAAGGAGGTGTGTATTTTTTTTAAAGTTAGGCGTTGTTTAATTATTCTATGAAATGGTTTTTTTTTGGAATTTGGCAACATAAATCTGTACGAAATCACTATTTTTTGTTGTTTAAAATCCAGTTCTGAATGCATAAATGGATTGAGCATGTTGAAAAACCCCTAGGGCACTTGGATTATACATAAATAACCACTCAAATCTGTGGATCTAACAATTTCCTGCATGATTTCGGGTAAATGTCCCAGGAAAAAATCGTCGGAGAACATCTATTTCATAGAACGTTTAAACTACTGCTAAAAGTTATAAAGTTATAGGTAGAAGTTAGAAGTTAGGGTATTACACCTTTGTAAAAGGGCTATAGTCATAGCAATCCTTTTATTTCACTATTTCAACCATTTCCAAGCACCTTCTATGATTAAAAGGTATATGATGAATTGGCAACAATTTTTCGTCCATCATATTTTTCAAAAAAAAATGGGGTTGTGAAGATTCCTTGTTGGAACAAATATTTGAAACTAGACCAAACTCGTCTAATATAGGTAAATGCATGATAGATCGATCCCAAGTTTTCAGAGTTCCTATCTGATCCTCGAATCACCTATTGAATAACATTGAAGGAACAATTTCAGGAGACGGAAGTGCGCTAAAGAATTCTTTGTTCACAAATAAGGGGTTTCATATGTCAATTTAGACTTTGATTATGATGTAATCTTAAATTAAGTAATTATTATTATTATTAATGTGAAACCAAATTGTAATATAGCCATATGACATTAGAGAATAATTAATGTGAAGCGGAATTTTTGGGATAATATTGATATGAGTGATATTATTATTGGAGTTAAAGAAGAGGAGTAAGCTAATATTGTAACAAGGACCATCTTTTTTGTTGCAAATTTGATAAAAATCTTGTAGAAATTTAAGGAATTCATAATTTCACTATGATTCAAGTTAAGTGTTTTGCCCAATTAGGGTTCTAAATTGATGAGAAATTTGGTTTTATGTATCATCAAATTCCAATAATGAAAAAAAAGTTTGTTACAAAACTAGATAACTCTTAAAAATATATCATCACACCAATAAACTCACATTTTATTGTTAGTGTTTAGATTGATGAAAATCTTAAACTGTTTAGGATTTGGACTTTTTCTAACAATCATCACTATAATTCGGCGATAGAAGAATTGTTAGAATTGCAATTTTTCATTGTTGAATATGCATTTTTTATTGCAAAAATGTAGTTGGCACCCCCAAAACCCCCAATTACACCCGGATTATGCAATCTTGCATCTCAACAATTGATATAGGTGTTGTCTAACTGTTCTATGAAATGGCTTTTTCGCCAGAATCCAGCAACATAAATCTACACGAAATCAGTGTTTTTTGTTGTTTAAAATCCATTTCTGAATGCATAAATGGATTCACCATGCTTAAAAACCTCTCGGGCACTCGGTTTATACATAAATAATCACTCAAATATGTGAATCTAACAATTTCTCGTCGGATTTTAGCAAATATCCCCAGAAAAAATCACCGGAAAAAAGTCATTTCATAGAACATTTAAATTTCGACATTTATATATCATTCCAATAATTCTTCTAAATTTTTAATCAAATTTTCTAAAAAATATATATATATATATATATATATATATATATATATATATATATATAACAAAAATTACAAAATGTCACATATTTTAACTACTAAAAACTTTTAATATAAAAATGTTTTATAAAATATTTGAATGCAAAATAAATAAATAAATATTAATATAAAACAAAAAATTTAAAATAAATATTCATATAAATTATTTTTAAAAAAATAACAAAATATAACATCAAAAAAATATATAAAAAATATTTCAAATAATGAAAAAAAATCACATTAGTAAAAAACTTACACCTAAAAGCTCTTACACTTCAAAACTAACTTCCAAATCCCTAACAAACAGTTACCTGATCCAAATCCCCCACGAGTAATTACTTATACTTATCTACATTGTTCTTTGTTAAATATTTTTTTAATTAATTTCGTTAAAAAAAAATACAAAACTCTTTATAATATCAACTTTACACTCTTTATAATATCAACTTTACAGTTATAACACTTTCATTAAATGCCATCTATTATGTCAAAATTATTAAGCCTTACAAAACTCTTTATAATTTCAACTTTCCAACCTTTAACTACAAAGTTATGATTAAATGCTCTCTATTTTGTGAGAGTTTTTTAGAGTGACATCATATGCAAGGACAAATTTAACTTATAAATCACTTCATTAATGGATAGAGGTTTCATCAATTATAAATGTACCCTTTGTTGGGGCGTCTCTTATTAAGTGTTAAGATGTTAGTAACTATGTAAAGAGTTTATGGTTGTAGGGTAGCAATAAGTTATATACTTAGAGAAAGGTTAAAATCAAAGTTACAACGAGATTTTTGTTTAAGATAGTTTCAATAGTAACATGGGTTGAATCATTGTTGTACTTTTTTCTTCACATTATTTATATATAAATAAGTTAGATAAATGGATGAAGGGAAAGGTGGATGAGCGTTAATATAGTGAGGATTATTATAAATAAGTGTTGCATGGCAGCGTAGTTTATGTCGGGTTGGAATGGCAATAAATGCACTGCTATGGTGGGACCAAGGGAGAAATAGAAGCCTGAAGCAGTGGACATGTGGGAAGCAGCATGAAGTACAGGTGGTATCCATGTAGAAAATGACTCGTGCCACTGTGTGACACGTCAGCCATAAGACATCAGGCTGGTACATGACCCGGGAAGAATGTCACTGCGGAAGTAAGGTCGAAGCCTCGAAGAGCCGGAGTCCCGAATTCTCGAATTAGTTAATCAAAATATTATATTAATATGGGGTTAACAAGTAATTAGTGAGAAAGTGACTTTGTAAGAGCATTTTACTCTATTAAACAGATCATTTGAATTGTCTGTCTCTATATGTGTGGGATAAATAAAGTTATATGCGGTGGATGAGAAAGAAATATATATATTTTTTTTGCAAATGTGTCTAGTGTCGAAGTAGTTTTTCCTATACATTTACATAAATTAACTATTCGAAGTAGTTAATTTCTCTCGAGGAAGAGGGCATCTTTGTATAGCACCAACTAGGCATTTCAGTATAGTGCCAACTGGTAATTTGGCAAAGGTAAAAAAAATTCGAAGGTTTCTATTTATGCAGATATTCTTGCAGATTAATTTGTTAGCACCAAAACGGAAACCTAACGAGGATCTCAACCCTACTGCATTTTTTATAGATGTGATACTCATGTTTAATTTTTTGGTGGGGTGTGTATAGTTCAAATATGGGACTTAGAAAATTTCCGTAGTAATGACTTGAAGCAATACAAAATGATAGTAGAAGTTTTTTTTTTTTTTTTTAGTGTGTGTTTTTTTTGTTTTGAAATAAAGGTTCCTGGAAAAAAGGACCAGGGATCACACACATTAAACATTCAAATTTATTAAACACAATTTCCTGACATCCAACATAGTTGAAGATAAAAATTTCTCAGCACATAAAAAATAAAAGAAGATGAACGACATGCATAAAGAGAACTAATTTAACATTCTGAAAACAGGGTCAAAAGGCACCGTCGAGATTGTTCCCGAAGTAGTTTTCTATGAAATTTATCAAAAATTAATAATGTCTGTTATATATTTCTGGAAATTTAAATGTGTTTGTCACATAGACTAGGATTGGGGCTCCCACAGACCATAAAAAAAAATAAGTACAAGAAATAGGATTGTAGAAAGAAGAAGTGGGTGATGGTAGAGAGGAAGACCTGAAAAGAAGAAATTGGAAGTTATCAGACTTTGGTTAGAGATTTCTATTTAAAGAGGTGGAATAACTGGATTGATAAAGAAAGCAAGATGTGATCAATATAGACTTACTGTGATGGTATATATTTCTCGCTTTGCTATTTACTTGCTGATGCCTTTTTATTGCTCTCATCGACGACCACTGCAATCATGCCAACCGGTTGTTGCCCTTCGTCGGTGAGCTTGTCGATTCCCCTTTGGAGCCATTCTTCAATGTAGCTTCTCATGGGGGCCACGTTGATCTCATCCCGGATTTTTATGTTGAAAAGATTGTTTTCTAATTTCCTTAGATCGATAGAAATACTATGCAGAGCATGTTCAATTTCTTTGTTTTGTATCGAATAGTCCACTATTCAGTTGTCCACATAATCTTGACCATATTCAAGGATGTCGTAAAACTTTTCTAAAGACAACCCCTTTAAAATATCAACTTGTTCATCGAAGGCTTGCTTGGTCAAGGACAAGTACTTGAGGATTAAGTTTGGGTCTTGAACCTCGTTGGTACTTCCGGCTAAGTCTATTTCAGCCAGGTTTCTGAATAATTTATCTTTCTCTGATATGGCTTTTTCACATGAATCGACAATGAGATGTAGGTTCTTAACTTTCTCTTTCCAACATGCTTTTAATTGTTTGATCCGGTTTGGGGAGGGGAGATCTTATTTTCTTCTTCTCAAATCTGACATGTTGGTGACATGGCTGCCAAAAGGGATCACCGTCTCTAGATAGGAACGTTCTTCATTTTTAAAATCCGCCTACAAATGTTCGTGCAAAGCATGTGCCCTCGTTCCAAGGGAAGCTGTATTTTGTGATGTTTCCCAGACTTCAGTAATTAGCTCCATTATTTTCTTGATATTCTTCTCCACATAGCCTCTATAGGATGTGAGGAGGCTAGAGGATCCTTTTAACTTGGTTGTAGGGGTGGCAGACACGATTTTTGCTAAAGGACTGGCAAACAATGGGGTAGGAATCAAAGCTTCCTCCAATTCCTTGATTCAGTCGTTCAGTCTAGCATTCTCTGCTTCAATGCCTCCAATGGAATCATCAAGAGCATCTTCGGTTTCTCGGTGAAGTCGGGAGATATGGGACGGATGCATGTTCCTAAGCTTAATCTCTGAATGAGATTTTCCTTTCTTATTTCTTACATCTCTCTTTTCAATAATTAAATTTTTAGATTGGTTGTCAAAAACAACGCTCTGGAATACGAAGGATTCATCTTCGTAAAAAATGTCGGTCTATAGTTATTTCCATTATGGAACTATGGTGCATCGCATCTGCGGGTTGATCAATGTTGCAGAATATGTTATCTAGAGCAGTCTCAAGTTCCATGTCCTCACTTTCAGTTCCGGGCTCTTTTGCTTGCCCTACAACGTTTTTTCTCTTCTTCGTCACGGGAAGCTTGTGAGAACTATCAATTTTTCCGTGAGGAGGGTTCTTATCTCCTCCTCCATTTGAAGAATTTTGGGTTGCTTTCTTACTGGGGTGGGCCATTGGAGCGATGCTCCGTGATGTCGTGCTCTTGGGAGTGTTGGCCGGAGATTGGACACTCTTCTCACCGGAGCCTTTTCCCTGTTGTTTGTACAATTCAGTTGTGCTTTGCAATGTCTCTACGTCACCATCGTCAGGAGCATGAGTGTTGTCGTCATTGTCTCTATCTTTGTTCAGGCGTATATGGATAAAAGAGTTGCTAAAGCCAACTACTAGTAAATGTTCTAGAAAAATCCAATTAGGGTCAAACCCTCTTTTCCTTTCAGCATATCTTAGGTTCAAGTTGTTGAAATGGCCTGCAAATTCGTCAATCTTGTTGACGTTCCTGAACACAAAGTCCTGGACTTTCCAAGGCAGAGGAATGAACTGTTTTTTTCTCTTCTCATGGAAAAAATGCAACCAGTAGTTGTATTGCCTTGCTATTTCTATAACAAACATCTTATCCGTGATGTGACATGGAAGGAAAGCAGGATTTTCCTTGGATCCAAAAATCATTATTACACTGTAATTTTCCATTTGTTCAAGTGTCCCCTTCCTATCCAAAAACTTGGTTGCCTGGCCAGACATCCAAGGAGCATCCTTTCCTAACAATAAATCTTTGAAAACTGAGACAAAGTCATTAAAAACCTCATAAAAACAATGGGAGGCCTTGTTCCTTCACAAGGTTTGGTACCAGAAGGTTACTGGGTCGAATTCATAGTTTACTTTCTTGGACAGAGACAGTTTTGGAAACAGACAACAATGAACTATCGCGAAAACCAAGTAGGATGACATATAAAATTTATTCTCTTCTTTGAATCATGACAATTGGGAACATATTTCAATGGAAATTAGCTTCCCCCAATCAAAAATGGATTGTTCCTTGACTGTGAAACACAAAATATAAAGAACCATGTGGGAAATGCTTGTTGTGGACTCATGTCTCGTTATTCTTGTAAACAGTCAGGGAATTTCCCAAAATGGATTTCTAAAAGAACTAACCTGTAGCTTTGTGATATCTTTAGGAATTGTTGTCGGGTCTTCCAGGAACTCGAGTAAGAGGTCCAACCCGTTATCATGTTTTTTTAGGAACTGCTTGCAGTCTTTTCCTCTGAAGGTCAATGTTGGCTCTGAAAATCTTAACATCTTGTGGACGACCTGAGGTGACAAAGAAACAAGAGAATGGTCGCGCAGTGGAATAATTCTTTGGCTTGAAATATATTTTTCAGCGCACCAAGAGACCACCTCCTTATAGTCAAAAGCTTCAAGGACGCAGCCTCCATGAGCGATTCCAAAGGTCCAAATTACTCCATTCTGGGTGGAATGGGATGAATAGTAAGAGTATGCCCTTGACCACTAGAAGTTATGGTCCTCACGCCCGAAGATATTCATTGTATCTCCACAGAACTGTTGTCGAGTTGTTGCCATAAGTTTACAAGAATGTCTGTTTGCTCCAGACGATGTTTGAAATGAACAGTTGGAAGGGATAATATAACCCTTCACAAATGTTGGTCCAATGCATGTGAATGGGAGATCTCCTCAAGCCTTTCGCTCATTAATGACAATCTCGGTTGTTGCATGATGAGTTGTTAGCATTAAAGACTAGTAATTGCATACTTAGAAGTGTGAAGGTGGTGGGTACGATGAAGAGCAATCAAGGATTGGAGATTTTGTGAACCTACCAATGCGATGACCTGTGAAAGACATTCCATGTTGTTTGAGATGAACAATCGGAAGGGATAATATAACCCTCCACAGATCTTGGTTTAGTGTGTATTAATGGGAGATCACCTCGAGTGTTTCACTCATTAATGACAATCTTGAGGGTTCCTGCATGACGAGCTGTTAGCATTAAAGATTACTAATTGCATATTTAGAAAGAAGTACGAAGGTGGCGAGGATGGGGAAGAGCAATCAAGGAATGGCTAGTTATCGAAGCAGTCAGTCGAGCTTCAAAATAGGGTTACAAGGTATAACCAGGAGAGGTGAGGGCCCGACGGTCAAATTGTATGTCTCAAAAGTTTTGATTGCAAAATGCATAACACGGAAGAGGGTATGATGGGGTAGTCCAGTGGTCAGTTTGTATATCGCGGAACTCTGGGTACTATTTGCAGGCCACGGAACATTGGAAGCACAATCGTGAGGCTGCTTATCCGGGAATCTGCAATCGAAAAAGTGGCTAAGTGTGGAATAGGGAAACAGTAGGGAAGACTCGTTTTGGCTAATATATTGAAATTTGTAATAGATATCCCATTACCTGGCAAGATCTTTTCTGCATGTTTCTGGGCAAGTTTTGTAGCAATAGTCAATGTGACTGTCTTGTCAAGCCTTTTTCTTATTAATGACGATCTTTACAGTTGTTGCATGATGAACTGTTAGCATTAAACCTTGGTCGTTGCATACTTGGAAAGAAGTGCGAAGGTGGTGGGCACAGGAAACAGTGACTAGGAATTGGAGATTTCATGAACCCACCAACCGGATGATCTGCAAAAGAGATTCTAAGAAATGGGCAAGTATGGAAAGCGGTCGGACGAACTTCAAACTAGGGTGAGAAGGGTTCCCCGGGAGACGTGATGCCCCGATGGTCAAATTGTATGTCTCATAACTTTTGAGTGCAAAATGTGTAACACGGAAGAGGGGATGATGTGGGAGTTCGACAATGAATTTGTATATCGCGGAAGTCTAGGAGAACTCGTTGAGCCTTTCGCTCATTAATGGAAATCTTTGTGGTTCCTGCATGACAACCTGTTAGCATTAAAGATTACTAATTGCTTTTCAGAAAGAAGCACAAAGGTGGCGGGGACAGGGAACAACAATTAAGGAATGGCTAATTATTGAAAGCAGTCGGTCGAGCTTCAAAATAGGGTTACAAGGTATAACCAACAAAGGTGAGGGCCTGAGGGTCAAATTGTATGTCTCAGAAGTGTTGACTGCAAAATGCATAACATGAAAGAGGGAATGATGGGGCAGTCCAATGGTCAATTTGTATATCGCGGAACTTCGGGTACTATTTGCAAGTCGCGGAACATTGGAAATGCAATCTTGAGCCCGCCTGTCCGGGAACCCGCAATAAAAAAAGTGGTTGCGTATGGAATAGAGAAACGGTAGGTCGGACTCGTTTTCGCTAATATATTGAAATTTGTAATAGATATCCCATTAACTGGAAAGATATTTTATGCATGTTTCTAGACAAGTTGTGTAGGGATAGTCAGTGTGACTGTCTCCTCGAGCCTTTTGCTTATTAATGACGATCTTTACAGTTGTTGCATGATGAACTGTTAGCATTAAACCTTAGTTGTTTCATATTTGGAAAGAAGTACGAAGGTGGCGGGAACATGAAACAATGACTAGGAATTGAAGATTTCATTAACCTTCCAACCCGAGGATCCAAAATAGGGTGACAAGGGTGAAAAGGGTTCGCCAGAAGACGTGAGGCCCCAACGGTCAAATTGTATGGCTCAGAAATTTTCAGTGCAAAATGTGTAACACGGAAGAGGGGATGATGTGGGAGTCTGGTAGTCAATTTGCATATCGTGGAGGTCTGGGTGTTGTTTGTAGGTCACGGAACAATGGAAGTGCAATCTAGAGGCCGCTTGCGTGGGAATTTGTGTTAAAAAAAGTGGCTACGTATGGAATGGGAAAGCAGTTGGTAATAGGGAGATCGATTTCATAGATTGTGTTGCCCGGGGTGGAATTGTAGATCACATAATTTTTGGGTGCAAGATTTATATCACGGAACACGGGGAAAAAATTGGCTGAGTATGGAAAGGAATGACGGTCTGTCAGAGTGCCTTAAATGACAATTTAATGTGTGTTAATGGGAGATGTCCTCAAGGTTTTTGCTTCTTAATGCCAATTGTTTCGTACCAGTCTGTTGAGTTGTCACCAGTAAAAACATAATTAATGTGCATTGGAAGGGCACAAAGGTGGTGGGGATGGAGGCAACAATAGATGCTTTGAAACTTCTGTGAACCCGGGTAGAGTGAAGCTTGCGAGTTCGAGGAGTCCGAGTTGGAATTGTAGATCACAGAAGTTTTGGGTGCAACATGTATATGATGGAATGAGCGGCAGGAGAGTTAGATAGCACCAACCCCGAAATCTGCGACCGTAAAATTGGCTAAGTATGGAAAGGAACGACAGTCGGTCAAACTCATGATGTGAGGATATAGATGGAGATGAGGATCTGTCAGTCCACCAACCTGGGAACCCACGATCATAGAAACATGACTAAGTATATAACCATAAAGGGATAATAGAAGGGAACAAGAAAAGGGGAAAAGGGGTAAGTATCTCATAGAACAACATCTATGTTCGTTTATTAATGCCAATCTTTTCGAGCCTGTGTTGTGAGTTGTCACTAGTAAAAGCATAATGAATATGAATTGGGAAGGGTGCAAATGTGGCAGGGATGGAAGAGAGCGATAAATGGTTTGAAACTTTTGTGAACCGAGGTATAGTGAATGTCACACACCCACTACGACAACCTAAATTTTTTGTCTTTTCTTCGAGGGACAAAATCCCCAAATTTCTATGGTGCCTAACGCAGACCATCCCTTCCCTTATCCTCCTCCATGTGATCGTTGGCTATGACCACGGGCCTTACCAAAAAGGTGCTTCCAACTTTCGTGTTTCGGGATTTTTGTGTGCGAGCTCTCCCCAGCTCTCTGTCCCTTGAAATGTCGAAACTCAAAATGGGGTTAATGAGCTTCTTGGCTCCCCTTTTTCCTACTCCATGCGATCACCTTAGTGAACACACGCTAACGCCAAATGGCGCTACCAGAACTTGACTTTCGAGATTCCTATTGCAAGGAACCCTTGTTCATTCAATCCCTGAAACCCGAAAGTCCGGTATCATCCAGTTCTACGGTCCAGATCGTCGACTTGATCAACGGCCTGGACTAAATCCCGACATTCTACCTTTCGGGATTTCTGGTGGGGTCTTCACTCCTATTCCTCCGATGTCCAGAACCCCGGTGGATTTAGATCTTCTCCACGCGTTATCTCCAAATGGACGTTCCAAATCCTTTCGAGATTCCTCCTTCCTACCACATGACCCTATCCCGTGACCTAGGGCTCATCCACAGAGCGCGTTGGGGTTTCATGTACTGGGATTTCGCGACTTGCAAGAATGAGGGGTCTTGCCCTTTGGTTTCCTGGGTGCCAAAACGCCAAAACTTATTCACACTAAACCGATTCGGGGTTTCGTATATCGGAATTTCATGACTTGCGAGAACGAGGGGTCTTGCCCTTTGGTTTCCTAGGTGTCGAAACGCCAAAACTTATTCACGCTAAATCGATTCAAGGTTTCGTATATCGAGATTTCGCAACTGGCAAAAACGAGGGGTCTTTCCCTTTGGTTTCCCGGGTGTCGAAATGCCGAAACTTATTCACGCTAAACTGATTCGGGGTTTCGTATACCGGAATTTCGTGACTAGCAAAAACAAGGGGTCTTGCCCTTTGGTTTCCCGGGTGCCGATGGACGGTTCCGAATACTTTGGGACTTTCAGGACGTTTGTCGAGTCCACTCTCCTGCCTATGCAAAGGTTAAGATCGACGGTCAATAGAGCTTCGATAGATCCTTGGATCTACGATCCTGGATCCCATCGCTACTTGCGAAGGCTGAAGGGGTCGAGGTGTTAACGCCTATGCTCATCCTCTAGATCCGTCGGTCTTGACCAATCTGGGGTATTTCCGAAAGGATTTCGATCGTTCGTCTACCAAATGATGGGGTATTCTCTTTCGATAACTAGACTCATTGTCCTTTCTGAGCTTGAATCACGAGATTCAACCTCTCGGAGCTTCGAACTCCCATGACTTCGAAACCTGAGAGAACTACTCTTTCTTGTACAAGGTTTCCAGACTCAGATCACATGATCCTTTAGAGGGTTCTTGGGTAATTATCCGTAGGCTTGGTGACCTGACTGAAAATCCTTCATACTTCATCGAGTTATGAACTCTGTGACAGGGGTAAGGTAAACTCGTAGGTTTACTATAATGGTAGTCTTTTCAAGGAACTCCCTCTGACTCTGGAATGCGAGGAAACTTCCCGGGAGGAGGTGCCTTCGAGAAATCAAACCAAGACATAGCGTTAGTCAAGTAGATGGGACAAATCTCAAGGGAATGGACTCGTATTCTGAACTTATTCATTCTATAAATAAACCGATTATGGTCATATAAGTATAAGCATGCATCCATTATTTCCCATCAATACACAAGGCAAACACTTCTATACAGAAACCATTTATGAGCGTA
>ML793892.1:49379-70195 GCA_009831015.1 Picea engelmannii
TAAGATGGTATGTTGAACAAATACCCTGTTATTATTGCATGGGTTTGACCCAATATGATCAATCTTAGAATTATCCTAGAATTTATTTTTTAGTGGCTTGGTTGAAGAGCCAAGTGATGTTGTCCACAATGTAGTGTAAGAAACTCTTTACTTCTGGAGTAGTCCTTTTTGATAGGTGATAATGTGTCCTAGGAAAATGTTTTATCAATGGGAGGTTTGCATGATTAAGAAGTGGAGGATTTAACATGCGTGGTTGGTCGAACATATTAGAGGTGAGGGATATAACATGCAGGGTTGGTCAAACATATTAGAGATGAGGGATATCATATCCCTTTGTTATAGTGAAGAGATTGCACATGCTCCTCAGTGGGTCTACAATCAAGCAAATCAAGAGGCTCAATTGTGGTGTTGTTTCAGAGTCTGTACTTAAGGCTTAGAAGTACAGTGTCTAGGCATCCGAAAGTAAGGTGTAGAGAAGGAAGAAACGTCAACCTTTGGTAAGGGAAACTAGGGCTGATTTCTGAGCTGGGGTTGTCTAGCTTTCAACTGTTCCTGGATGTTTATATTCCTTTCAATCGCTGCCCATGAACGTTCGAGTTCAACCCAGGTAGTGACTGTTTTAAGAATATTATCAAAAAGATTTAAGGCAATATGTGTTTGATCTGATAGTCCGGGTTCGATATTGGGCTGTCTTGTTACAGGGACAGTCATAGAGGAACAAAATGATAAGAAAATCTCGGGGGAAAATTAAGTGCTATCTCAATTCGGTCGTATAAATGAGAGTTTACAGTTCCAGGAGTGAAATAAGGTGCAAACCAAAGGTCCTTTCCCGTAACTGAGTTATATTTTAATAAAGATGTATGAGGTGGGGGAAAACATTAAGCTGTCTATTATGTAAGGCTCCTATCGAGGGAGAATCTCACTTATAAACAGAAGAAAAAAAATGTAAAGAAATGACCCGATGAAGCATAAAAATTATATAGAATTCTAAAGTGTTGACTGGTCTTATACCTGCTGATAGCTGGTACAGAGGAAAAACAATAAACAATATAGAAAACCAAAATTCATTCACTATAGTAGAGGTTGTACTAAATTATAGCGAAGCAGTCATCAGATACAAATATGAAATGAAATGAAATATGGGATACAAGGAAACAAACTCATAACACAGTCATGACAGAATCGAGAATCTTCGGATTTGTTTTATATTAACTTTCAAAATGGAAAACCTCTATTACAATCGACACAAAAAGGTCCAACCCCATTTCTTTATTTCTATGGTATATTTATGCAGTTTTACATAAGATGGAATTTCAATCGTTACAAGATTTTCAGTTACGATAAGAATGAGAACAATCGTTCCATTTCTTCATCTCTGTCTTCATTTGGTACCAGAAGCTTGTCCTCTCGCATGCTCGGTACAAGTGACACATCTTTCCACTAGCCGAGATATCAACCTTGACGGTTCCGCTTGACAGTTGGACTCAAAAGAGTAACAATCTCAGGCTAATTGCGGTAACCTTTCTTCCATCTGTCGGTCTATGATGTCAATAGCGCATAATTGCACACTTGGTTTAATCATACATTTATCTATTTGAACTATGTTGGCCATAGTTACTTGTGAGATTTCGGTCGAATCTCTTTCTTCTTTTCCGTTTATATCAAGAGAGATTTTCGCTATATTCATTTGACTTAATGTCTCAGCACTGCCTTCACTATCAATACCTAACAGATTACCATCTATAGAGCCAAAAGCCTCTTCAAAGGATTTCATTACCTTCTTGGCTTGTAGTTTACCTTCTGATATAATGTGCTCCCATTCTTTCAATAAAATATTTCCTTTGGTCTGCTGCGAAATGGAAAACCTGGGAGTACTTCCCGATTCCCTGTTGTTTGTAGCTATCACAGCCTCTTGAAAAGCGACCTGAGCTGCTCTAGCTTCTCTTTCTTTGACAGATAAATTTTCCAATATTTCATTAACGAGTAAGCAGTTGTCCCGAATTATCTCTACCTTGGCTAGTAAACTTCGTTGGGCTGCAGAAACCCTGCTCCGAATCTCCATCGCCTGGGACTGGAACATCCCGATATCTATAACTTTACTTTCAGCGATTTCCACTCTAGCCTGTAGCTGTTCCATCAAGTCTTTTTGCTGGCCCGCTTGTATCTGACCGTCCTGGACCACCAGCTCTGCTTGTTCGAGCTTAGTTTTGAGTAGCTCTATCTCTTTTTTATCGGTCAGCCTTGCTTGTTCTATTCCTGCGCTTGCCTGGTCCATGGCAGCCTCCTCTGCTGTGGCTAGTCTAGCTTCTAAGGTTTTGATGAGGCGATTTTTTTGCTTCCGCTGGTTTTTCAAAACCCCAACTGAAAATTGGTTTGCTGTAGCATATGCCCCTAATGTCTCGGCTATCTCTGTAGCAAACTCATCTTTTTTCTTGTCTTTCCCATCGATCAACACTTTGTACTTCTTGGCTGTTGATCCCCCTTCCTGATAGAATTCTCTTTTTACCACAGCCTTTCTCTTCTTATCGAAGAATAACTCATTTGGAGGGAGCTCTTCCATCCTTATAGGTCTTAATTCTTCATTTAAAATCCACCCTGCATCTATGTTTCCCTGAGTTGACTGCAAGGGAGTAATGGAGGCGATGGGATCTCTGATTTGCTTAGCTGGCTGTCCTGGAGTAGTAACTCGAGTCTGCTTTTTCGGCGGCTCGGGAGTCTTTATCTCTGTTTTCAGACTCCTAGTTTGCTCTTCCTCGTCCTGGTGTTTTTCTGGGCTGGGTGTCGCATCTTTGGAGCCTTCGGCTTCTTTTTGTTTCACCTCTACTGTACTTGGATTTTCACCCCGCAGTATTGCGGGAAGACAACTGCGTTGATGTTCTTGAAATTTTAGAACATCGGCCCTCTCTTCGGGTGCTAGGGCTTGTATCCGAGCCAAAATCTCGGTATAAGATCTTGCGCCTCAGAAGATGTTATTCGAGGGCGAATTCTCGTGTTCGAACTTTTTGAGTCCGCAACTGGCCAAGTGATTACTTACGACCCTTTGCAAATCGTGCTTCTTGAATTCAATATGAACCAAATTTAGGTCTTCTAGGGCTGCTGCCTCAGCTTTAGCATACCCGAAATCTAACAAAGAATATGAATTTAAATGAACAGGAAAAGGTGGCCATACCTTCTTTGAATATCCCTTAAGCTCATTGCTTATGCCATAGATTACGGTTTGCTTGTCGGGTATGAATAATGGTAATGCATGCGGGGGAACATAAGCCCCGAAAACTCTGAGATATGAGAATTCTGCTTCTACATACTAGTCGACTATATTGCTCAAATTCATTGCTATACTGTCCGAGATCCTGGGTGGCGGGTGGCCGAAAATAGTGACATGCAGCGGTACCATTACCCAGTTAAAAATTTCATACACAAAATCCGCCGCTTTGTTCTCTCACAGTTTTGAATGGTAGACGTGGATAGGCTCGACCTCTGATGGAGTCCAACTCCAACTCATTAAGGGAAAGGGCGTTAGAAAACACGCGATGTCCATAATGTACGTAGACATAAATAATGAATCAATCTTTCCGCTCTCCCTCTGCACCCGATACTCTGTAACTCGACTGATCAAGTTATCAGACAACATTTTAGCCCAGTCAAAGGAACAACCTTCGACGACTTGATGTATTAGAGACACCCACTGAAGAAAGAAATGTGTGGTGTCCTCTCTCCCGTATAATCTACAAGTCATCATAGCTACATATTTGAACTGTGGTTCCAAGGAAGCTATTGAATATATACTATTATTGTCTGCCTTGAACTTTGCAGGGTGTGAAACCCAATCTCTGATTAAACTGGACATAGTCTTGTGATATTGCACACATTCCTTCTATTTGAAGTTCTCCAAGAATTCGGCATCGTATGTAAGGTCCGACATGGTAGGCAACTTGTACATAGCCTGCAGTTGTTCGGGTCTGAAAGTCCCAATAGTGACTTGCTGTTCATTGATGATGGTTCTGGTTGGTATGTCCACATGGTCTAATGCCCACCAGACCATATCATAGTAAGGGAGCAGTCGTGCCCTGGCTGCTACTTTATGCATTCCAGATTGGATGACGATCTTATATTTAGTGGTAAGGTCGTCTTTTTCATTGTCACTGGAATCATCAGAATAATCTACCAATTCGGACTGTAGAACATCAGAAACAAACGACCATGTTTTGACAGAGTCGACACTTCGGGGTGAAGTATCAGCGGCGTTGTCTGAACCTTGTCCCGAAACCTCAATGTTGGCTTTAGACACTTTTCGCGGGGCCATGGCGGGGGATCCTGCTTTAGCTCTTCTGCGATAAAAATATGTATACATACAGAAATTAGTTCGCTGAGAAAAGTTTGCTCTGCGTAATATAGAAATGAATTCGCGATAACAAGTAAAAGCTCTATATATTTAACCATTTAAAACTCAGTACTTTTCAAGAGCAGAACGGTCAAATCGTGCTTAAATATAAATTTAGCAATACAAATACAATCCTTACTTGTCGATTCGCCTTGTTTCTAATTAATGCCATAAATTTTGGCAGTTTGAAATGTCAATTGGCATAAGGAAAAATTAAGACTGCCTCGTAGACTGTGAATGCATCAAATCACGAGAAATGTTGGCTTAGCTCAATTAATCAGGTTTTATCAATGTTAAATAATCTTTTGGTACTCGCTACATCGGGAGTTTTCGCTTTAACCTTTTGAACCTCTAAGACCTGAGATTGCGATGATTATTTTTGGTTAAAAACGTAATTATGATTAGGTGCTTAATTAATTACGTGATTATTTATATCGCAACTTTGCGACTCAGAGCTTCGAAGGTATAGCTTCCGGGAAGTTCGTATGTCGAGTTGCGAAATCGCGAGATCACGATGATATGACTTAATTAAAATGGGGGATAAAACCGGATTAAGTGTTTAATTAATTTCGTTTCTATCTTTTTCGCGACTTGGGGCTTTGACAGTGTAGCTTTTAAAGGAAAATACGCTGAGTTGTGAATTCCCGACAGAGCTTAACTGCGGCTAAACTTTTTACCTTTATCATTAACGTGGGTTACTAAAACGAGAATCTCGTGGTTTCGGCTATCGGGGGTACGACAGTGAGACTTTTGGAGTTAGTGAACACCGAAACGCGAAACCTCGATGATGCTCAACCGTAGTTTAGAAAAAATTTACTCTCGCTACTGACCTGGGTAAAACTTTAAAGTGATTTTGCCGTTTCGCTCTTCGGGACTTGTGAACTATGTGATCTATAACATCCGACATACGAAATCCCGAGGTAAAAAAAACAGGGGAAAATGATTTGAACGAAAAGTAGAACTCGCCTTGAGAGTATGATAACCATCGCCATTCGCGTGATGAGACTTCAGAGATTTTGGAACAAATGAAGGAAAATACGAAAACCATCTTTCGATTTCGAGCATTAAGATATGAAATTCAGAACAAGCTAAAAAAAAAAGGCGGCTCCAACTAGGGATCCCGTTTTCCTGTAAGACGGGAAGAACAATAGACCACATGTCGATATTGGGTAAATGGAGTCAATGGCTTTAATCCAGCGAAAAAGTTCTTGAGAACAGGATGCCGAAGGGGAAAGGGACTTCGTTTTTTACCTTTGAAAAGCTTTTCAAAACTCAGATACTTTTTAAACTTAGTTGTAGTCCCTTTCACGACTTTCTCCTTCCCGTTACTGAATTCAGGTCTGCCTTAAGACGATCAAAACAGTTCTAGGAGACCCAACAAATTTTGTGGCTATTGGCTTGTATCAAAAGAAGAAGATTATATGTTTTTAATCAGGAAGCCCTGTTTGAACATGGGATGTAGATCAGGTTTTAAAAGAATTGGTTACCAGAGTAGAGTGATATTCATGTATAACAGCCTTACAGATATCTTAGATATTGCTTCACTGCCAGCGAACCTATTCAGTACCCCGGTGAAGTTATCTGGCCCCTTTTACTGAATTTCCTTTCACCACTTCGGAATATATTTGTGCATTTAAATGCTGAGACGAGGGCAATCATTTCTGAATTTCCTTTCATCGTCTTTTGGACTAGATGGGGGCAATCATTTCTGAATTTCCTTTCACCACCTGTTTTATAATTTGTTTTTTTAAAGCGCGAAGATGGGGGCAATCAGTTTGTATCAGGGCTGATATCTGTGTAATATTTTGCATTATAGGTCTATCAACTTACTTTGATTACTCGGTACCAACCTTCCCTTAACTTTCACAACACCTTCGTTCATAGGGAGAAAGGGAAAAATAATTTTTTTAGGGTATTCTATTTGAGCAAACCTCAATCCTCCGAAACTGTTGAAAAACCTAGGAAAGTCAGGACCACTTTAAGCATCCCTTTGTTTAGCAAGGGACTGATGAGTTGTGAAGACCCGCTTTCTTTCCACAATCTGCTTTGAAGCTCTCGAGGTTGAAACATAATCTCTTCTCCCTACGTATGCAAAAAATGGAAAGATGTTGACTTTTTAAAGGGTACACCCGAAAACAAAAAAGGGTGACAGATAGAGATTTATGGACTGAAAAACAGAGGTCAAAAAATTGAAACGGACTCTTGAAAATCTTTTTCGGGGGCGCTTTACTTTGACTGACTGCTTTAATTTGAGTGACTTGTTTATTCTTTCGTAAAAGATTAAACATGGAAACGTTCTGTTATTTATTAGTTCAAACGATGTTGCTGTCTGAATGAGGTTATCTCGGTTTCCTTTGATAGCCCTTCAAAACAAGACTTTTAGGAAATCTCACCTTTACCTTATCATTTCATTTTCTTTGCAAAATATCAAAAATCTTTGGTATCACCTGTTTAAGCCAATTTATTTCTGACACCCAACTTTCGGTTTACTTCTCCTGCTTGTTTTGTTTGCAGCTGGAATCCTGTAAAAGACAAATACGAAGGTTATCGATGCTATTTGAAAGGTGTCGAAAATTCACGAAAGAAAATCAGAATAACAAAGCAAAATGAAAAATATATATACATAAGTAAAAATTCTATATATGAATATATAAATCTAAAATTAAATGATTTTTTTTTTTTTTTTAGGTGACTGTTTATGTCATATAATGCTTTAGATAATGCCCGTTGACAGGGGCGTTGAGGATTTCACCGTCTAGATTCTCCAGTAGGAAAGAATTTTTTCCTTCGAGAGCCGAGACTCTGAATGGCCCATACCAGAGGTGATCATATTTACCATGTTTCGCTGCTTCTTCCCTTTTTGCATCCCACCTTAATACTAAATCACCTGGGAGGAAATCTCTGTCTTTCGCCCTACGGTCGAATAATTCCTTCATGTCGTCTTGATACTTCTGCAACCTTTCATCCATTTCGACCCTATGTTGTTGAACCTTGATTAGCTGATTTATCCTCCTGGTGAGGTGATTTCGTTCTTCTTTCTGATCTTGCCACAATTTCATCACGGGGAGTGCTAAATTTATAGGTAACATCGCATCTGTCTCATATACCATCTGAAAAGGAGACATGCCGATGGACTTTTTAGTGCCTATGCGATTTGCCCACAAAGCGTACTTTAAATGTACATGCCAAGACTTTTTGTTTTCATCCAACACTTTCTTAATTATATTGATCAGGCTCTTGTTAGACGATTCAGCGAGTCCATTTCCTTGGGGGTAGTACGTTGTAGAATGGCCAAGGACGATATTATACTTTTGGCAGAAGCTGATCACAACCATAGATTTGAAAGCCTGGACATTATCCGTGACTATCTTTCGGGGGCAGCCAAATCTTGACAAGATATTGTCTTCTAAGAAATCTATTACCACCGAGTCAGTTGCTCTTTTAGTTGGAATAGCTTCCACCCATTTGGTAAAGTAGTCTGTGGCAGTTAAGATCCACTTGTGTTGGGCGCTAGAATGTGGATTAATCTCTCCTATAAAATCTAGCCCCCATTGTTGAAAAGGGGTTTTAGTTTTGACCGGAACTAAAGGTAGTGCTGAGAGTTTCTGTTTACCCGCAAATAGCTGACAAGGGCTACAGGCTCGGACCTTGGCGTTAACGTCTGAAAAGATTTTTGGCTAGTAATACCCAACCCTCATAATTTTGTAAGCTGTGGCCCTCCAAGTGTGATGTCCTCCACAAACTCCTTCGTGAAATTCACTTATAACCTTTTCTGTTTCCAATTCGACTAAGCAGACTAACAAGAAACAGAACGGATCTTTCCAATATAGTTGATTTTCGACGATACAATACTTAACCGCATGAAGCTTTAAAGTCCTGGCTTTTGACGGTGATAGTTAACTCGGGCATTTTAGAGTCAGCAGGTAAGATACTATGTTTCTGTACCATTCTGATGATACAAACTTCTCCTCGATCTTAATTGCACTTGTTGGTTCATCAAGCTCGTTTAGGTTCATATTTTCCTCATATCCCTGTAGGCAGTTTATATCCAGAGCTCTGAGATTTGATTCAGCCAAAAGTTTGGCCATGCCTTGTCCTTTTATCAGTTTAGTAGGTTTGATTTCCAGGTCAAATTCTTGGATCTTGGCAAGCCATCTTCCTCTTTTCCCATCACTATTTGGTTGTACCAAAATATCTTTCACATAACTGGTCGGTACGTACGCAATGATCTTGGAGTGTAATACATATGTTCTAAATGCCTTCAGTGCTTTTACCATGGTGTATGCTTGTTTTTTTATTATATCATATTTAAGTTCTGCGTCTCTGAGGCTCTTGCTGAAAAATACGATTGGTTGTTCGAAACCCTCTTCGTTGTTTTGGAGGAGCATCACAACAATTGTGTGTTCGGAGGCAAATGAGAAAATAAGAAAGTCTTTTAGATAATCGAGACTTGCCAATACAGGTGCCTCGGCTATGACTTTCTTAATGTGTGCGAACGATGCTTTGGCCTCTGTTGTCCACTTTACTTCGCTGTTCTTTTTCAGCATATCTGTGATCAATTTTACAATTTCAGCGAAATTTGGGATAAATCTTAGTAAAAAAATTATTTTTCCTAAGAAAGATTGAATTTCTTTTACATTTCTAAGAATGTTTATAGTGTCTATCGCTTCAACCCTCTTAGGATCAATCTTAATTCCATCCTTAGATACAACATGACCCAATAATTTACCCTCTTGCATGGCGAAGTGTGATTTCTTGGGGTTTAAGGATAGACCAAACCTGCGGCATTTTTCGAATGTTCGTTTAAGATGTACCAGATGCTCTTCGTCGGATTTGGAGAAAACCGTTAAATCATCGAGATAGATGACTACAAACTTATCCCTTTCTCTGATGAAAGCGATGTCCATAGCGCGTTGGAACGTGGCTCCTGCATTCATCAAATCGAAAGGCATTCTATCATACATGAACGTACCCCAAGGAGTAGTAAAAACAATTTTTTCTTTATCTTGTTCATTCATGGAAATTTGATTATATCCAGAGAAACCGTCAATCATAGACATTCTATTCGCCCCAACTACCCTTTCTAGCACATGATCCATTTTAGGAAGCGGATAGTTGTCTTTAAGAGAGGACTTATTTAAATTTCTGAAATCCACGCACAGTCTAACACTCTTTTTTCTGATCGGGACCAGATTTGCCACCTAGTCAGAATATCTCAGAGGTACTATAATTTTCGCCTCCAAAAGTTTCTTCACTTCTCTCTCGACCATAGGCAATAAAATGGGGTTGATCTGCTTAAGATTTTGTCTAAAAGGTTTGACCCCGGGCTTTAAAGGTATCTTGTGATCGATCATGGCAATGTCGTAGGTTCTTAACTCGTCATAAGACCAGGCGAAAACGTCTTTAAATTGTCTAAGTAGGTCCTTATACTTGTCTTTTATTTCAGGGGGGAGGAGTTTAGATATTTTAACCATCCTGGATTCCTCTTTGGTTCCTATGTCACAGTCCTCCACCTCTTCTGGTTGGGGTTGTAAAGTGGATTTTACAGGTATGTTGTTTTGATCAAACAGTCTTTCCAGAGGGATCAGTCCTTTCAGAATCTGGTTATTTTTTAGTACCAACATACGATGATTTGTGATTTTGTCTTGGAAAGCTTGAGGGTCTTCCCCTTCTTGCATGATCCATATCTGGTCATTTTGATTTTCTTGATCTGTGTGAGTTTCGGAAAATTCACCAACTGCTTCAAGAAACTTCTTAATTTGTTCATCATCCTCAAAAACCTGCCAGTGCTGGATATTATCTGGTATAGATGGTCCGTGTCTTATCTCTATGTGATACTTCAATTTAAAAGTTTTAGGAGTGAAAGTTGAAGCCGCTTTAGCTAATGCATCAGCATGTAAGTTTTTTGCGCGTGGGATGAAGTGGACATTTATAGACGAGAAATTTTTTTCCATCAGATCCCAGACACAATTCTTGTATGATCTTAATCTAGGATGCTTGGCTTGGTACTGTCGATTTATTTGTTTGACTATTAACTCTACATCTCCGTATACCTCTAGGTTATTTATTTTTAGCTTCCTGGCAGCCTCTAATCCTAAGACCAAGGCTTCGTATTCACATACGTTATTAGTGTAATCTATATCCCATTGCAGTCTGTAAGAAAAAGGAACAACAAACTTTTCTTCAGGAGCCACTAAAAGTACTCCTGCACCTGCCCCTTCGCAAGACGAGGCATCATCAAAAAACATTTTCCAGATACCGGTGCTACACATATCCTCGGTCATGTATCATGACTCTTCATGCTCTATATCGTTTTCCTCTGTGCAACCATCTAAACCGCCGTCAAAAGATAAGATACAATTTCCTAAATCTTGATCTGCAATGTAAATAGGGAAATTGTTCGGATTTTGAGGGTTGCTTACTGTATATGCTAACCTCGTCTCCCTGTACAACCGAGTAAATTGCCCACCAAACACAGGAATTGTGGTGAATGTCATATCCAGTTGAAGAGAACCCCCCAGCTTGGCTCCCCATGACTTAGACAACAGTAAGCCATACTTGGGGGGAATATCAACAATAACCACATCCATCAAGAACTCTTAACTGGGACCTGTGCCAGGGTAACTACTAAATCCTTTATCATTCCCATACACTTAACTCTTCTCGAGTCAAAGGAGTAAAGATCTCCATAAGGTCTGGTGATCTGGAGACCCAATTTGTCCATAATAATTTTAGGCATCATGTTATGGGAGGCTTCGGAGTCTAGCATGAAATTATGTAGCAGTTGATCGTATACATTTAAGGTGATATAAAAGGAAGCAACAGTGTCTTTGGCCCCTTCAAAATGTGGACCAAAATTGATGTTGGGTTTATCATCTTCCAGATTTAAAATGTTAGATTGGCTTTCTAGCTCTGAGACACCTATCACTTTGGTAATTTGCTTTCGATAAACTGGGTTTTTCGCTAACTCTACCAGAGGAATTGGTATCTTAATTTTATTTATCTCGTTTTCAAAACTGAAAACTCCGCTCACCTTGTCTGTTTCTCTAGTTGGGACTTCCGAATCCTTCCTTTCCGACTTATTTGTCTGGACCGCTTTATTACTCATGGTCTTAGTTGAAGGTGTAATTGTATTAGCTGTTTCGGTTCCTTGTGTTTGGGTCTCAACTTTTCCCACTTCGGATTCTTGTGTGTTTACTACTATCGCTTTACTGTTAGGTAACAAGGCTTCTTTCGGAGTAAGCTCATAAGTTTGACCTCTTGGGAGAATTTTCTTCGGTTGAGTAGTTGAAATGGGCTTACTCTTAGATCTCAAGTTATACTTAGGTTGGACCTCAGCCATTATCATTTCGGTTTCTTCTTGAGAGCTACAAAGGTCAGTATGATCTCTTTCTTCACCCTTAACCGACGATTGTTGAGTGTTTAAAGACTTTTCATAATCTTCTCTAGTCAGATACGGTTGTGTGCAGTCATCACCAAAGTTCGTGACATCATCATCTGAATCTCCGAAATCTTGGAGATCATTCACTCCTATAAAATTTTCGTTCTTTAGGGGAGTTTGTATTTTTTGATCTTTGTTTTTTATCTGTCTTTGCTGGTTTGGGGAGTTGGGATTCCTCTTGAAATCCTTTTTGGGGAAAGAATCGGCTTTGGCCTGTTCTAGCTCCATTCTGGATATCTTATTAGACACCTCCTTAATTACCCTAGCCATATCGTCTACTTTGTCATCTGTGTATCTATTAGACCCTAACGGCTCCGCTTGTTCTCTAAAGCGTTTAGTTTCTCGATTTCCCACTTCTACTTTAGCCTTTAACTTACCAGAAGCCATCATATTTGACTCAATTTCTACARCGTCATCTTGCATTCGGTTTAGAGTAGCTCCCCTTCTTTCTCGTAAAAGAAGTGCACAATCTGGTTCGAAAGCCCCCGTGAAAGTTACTTTGGCTACGGGTTGGGACGGTTTAACCTCGGCTGAGATTTTGTTATACAGCKTGTTGAATCTTTGAATAAACTCCATAACTGTTTCTGAATTCTTTTTTCTTAAAGACCCAAACTCRGTTAAATAATATAGGTGGTCCTTTCTTTCRCCCCATTGTCTAAGGAACRCATCTTCCAAGGCATCATATGACAAGATAGATCCTGCAGGTAGACTCCGAAACCAAKTTCGGACCTGACCTTCGAAGGTTTGGACAAGAAGCCTYRAATACACATCTTCATGTTCGAGACCTAGGATGTCTGYGAATTGATCAAAKAAATTTATGTGTTCGGCTGCGGTCAGATCTCCTTCCCCARTGAATTTTGGMAAWTTTTTTATATAAWTTTCGGGAAGGTCGTGCAGAGGAACRKGTAATACCAAGGGAGAGTATCTTGCTGCCACCTTCRCAAACACTCTGGGAGGGGGGRGCAGTCCCTTGGCCTCTAGCTCCTCCCCCAGGAGCACCTCCACTTCCTCCTCTGGCGACTGCCATCATTATTARTGGAAAGTTGTAAAGGGGGTTTTGGAAGATTAAGAGTGAATCTTTACTTTCTTCTCGGGGTGAAAAATCCGAGGATGAMTGGTAAGGGATGTGAGGGMTTGGTTCTTCGGACTTGCAAGAGATGTAGTCRGGGGAAMCAACGGGTGTGGAAGCTRGATGAGTGAAATKTTCTTCGAGACCGTGTGAGGTCACAAAATTTAACTGAAGAGTCGAYGATATATCRRCAGTAGATAAATTCTCTACAAGACTTTTTCCTTTATGTTCTACAGRAGTTATCGAACGGGTTTCGCTTCTAACTTCRGAGTAGTTTGATGYTAGATCCTTAGTGTTGAAGAGAGGGCTGCRTGAAGTCGAAGGTTCAGAAGAACTTTTGGTCTTCAGTTGCGGGTATTTAGGCTGATAGATTGCAGGGGTCGGCTTAAGAGAGCCTCTCRCCTTTAAAATCTTCTCAGGATCAGTAACARGWGTGGTCTRTTTACCATTCGGGTTTTGCMTGGTATTCCTTCGTYTGGATGCCAGCTTATTAATCGTGGAGTYGCCAAGTGAAAGATTGGAAAGCCTTTAAAAGATGTGCACTCTTTGTTCACTATCAAAGGGTGGCACTTTTAACRAAATAAATGTYGTTTTCCCAGGGAAAAAGATTTCGTAGCTTCGGTCCCTGGCAAYGGCGCCAAAAAKATGTTGTTCCAGAGTCTGTACTTAAGGCTTAGAAGTACAGTGTCTAGGCATCCGAAAGTGAGTAAGGGGTAGAGAAGRAAGAAACGTCAACCTTCGRTAAGGGAAACTAGGGCTGATTTCTGAGTTGGGGTTGTCTAGCTTCCAACTATTCCTRGATGTTTATATCCCTTTCAATCGCTGCCCATGAACGTTCGAGTTCAACYCGGGTAGTGGATGTTTTAAGAATATTATCAAAAAGATTTAAGGCAATATGTCTTTGATCTGATAGTYCGGGTTCGATATTGGGTTGTCTTGTTAYAKGGACAGTCATAGAGGAACAWAATGATAAGAAAATCTCGAGGGAAAATTAGGTGCTRTCTYAATTYGRTCGTATAAAGGAGAGTTTACAGTTCYAGGAGTGAAATAGGGTGCAAACCAAAGGCCCTTTCCYGTAACTKAGTTATATTTTAATAAAGATGTGTGAGGTGGGGGAAAACATTAARCTGTCTATCATGTAAGGCTTYTATCGAAGGAGAATCTCACTTATAAACAGAAGAAAAAAAAGGTAAAGAAATGACCCGATGAMGCATAAAAAATATATAGAATTCYAAAGTGTTGACTGGTCTTATACCTGCTGATAGCTGGTACAGAGGAAAAACAGTAAACAATATAGAAAACCAAAATTCATTCACTATAGTAGAGGTTGTACTAAATTATARCGAAGCATTCATCAGATACAAATATGAAATGAAATGAAATATGAGATACAAGGAAACAAACTCATAACACAGTCGTGATAGAATTGAGAATATTYGGATTTGCTTTATATTAACTCTCAAAATGGAAAAMCTCTATTACAATCGACACAAAAAGGTCSAACCCCATTTCTTTCTTTCTATGGTATATTTATACAGTTTTACATAAGATGGAATCTCAATCGTTACAAGATTTTCAGTTATGATAAGRAGGAGAACAATCGTTCCATTTCTTCATCTCTGTCTTCATTTGGTACYAGAAGCTTGTCCTCTCGCATGCTCGGTACAAGTGACACATCTTTCCACYARCCGAGATATCAACCTTGACGGTTCYGCTTGACAGTTGGCCTCAAAAGAGTAACAATCTYGGGCTAATTGCGGTAACCTTTCTTCCATCTGTCTGTCTAYGATGTCAATAGCGCATAATTGCACACTTGGTTTAATCATACATTTATCTATTTGAACTATGTCTGCCATAGTTACTTGTGAGATTTCAGCCGAATCTCTTTCTTCTTTTTCGTTTATATCAAGAGAGATTTTCGCTATATTCATTTGACTTAATGTCTCAACATTGCCTTCACTATCAATCCCTAACAGATTACCATCTATAGAGCCAAAAGCCTCTTCAAAGGATTTCATTACCTTCTTGGCTTGTAGTTTACCTTCTGATATATTGTGCTCCCATTCTTTCAATAAAATATTTCCTCTGGTCTGCTCCGAAATCGAAAACCTGGGAGTACTTCTCGATTCCCTGTTGTTTGTAGCTATCACAGCCTCTTGAAAAGCGACCAAGCTGCTTCAGCTTCTCTTTCTCTGACAGATAAATTTTCCAATACTTCATCAACGAGTAAGAAGTTGTCCCGAATTATCTCTACCTTGGCGAGTAAACTTCGCTAGGCTGCAGAAACCCTGCTCCGAATCTCCATTGCCTGGGACTGGAACATCCCGATATCTATAACTTTACTTTCGACGATTTCCACTCTAGCCTGTAGCTGTTCCATCAAGTCTTTTTGCCGGCCCGCTTGTATCTGACAGTCCTGGACCAATAGCTCTGCTTGTTCGAGATTAGTTTTGAGTAGCTCTATCTCATTTTTATCGGTCAACCTTGCTTGTTCTATTCCTGCGCTCGCCTGGTCCTTGGCAGCCTCCTCTATTGTGGCTAGTCTAGTTTCTAAGGTTTTGATGAGGTGATTTTTTCGCTTCAGCTAATTTTTCAAAACCCCGACTGAAAATTGGTTGGCTGTAGCATATGCCCCTAATGTCCCGGCTATCTTTGTAGTAAATTCGTCTTTCTTCTTGTCTTTCTCATCGGTCAACACTTTGTATTTCTTGGCTGTTGATCCCCCTTCCTGATAGAATTCTCTTTTTACCACAACCTTTCTCTTCTTATCGAAGACGAACTCATTTGGAGGGAGCTCTTCCATCCTTATAGGTCTCAATTCTTCATTTAAAATCCACCCTGCGTCTATGTTTCCCTGAGTTGACTGCAAGGGAGTAATGGAGGCGATGGGATCTCCGATTTGCTTAGATGGTTGTCCTAGAGTAGTAACTGGAGTCTGTTTTTTCCGCGGCTCGAGAGTTTTTATCTCTGTTTTCGGACTCTTAGTTTGCTCTTCCCCGTCCTGGTGTTTTTCTGGGCTGGGTGTCGCATCTTTGGAGCCTTCAGCTTCTTTTTGTTTCATCTCTGCTGTACTTGGATTCTCACCCCGCAATACTGCTGGAAGACAACTGCATCGATGTTCTTGGAATTTTAGAACATCGGCCCTCTCTTCGGGTGCTAGGGCTTGTATCCGAGCCAAAATCTCGGCATAAGATCTTGCGCCTCGGAAGATGTCATTCGAGGGCGAATTCTCGTGTTCGAACCTTTTGAGTCCGCAACTGGCCAAGTGATTACTTACGACCCTTTGTGGATCGTGCTTCTTGAATTCAATATGAACCAAATTTAGGTCTTCCAGGGATGTTGCCTCAGATTTAGCATGCCCGAAATCTAACAAAGAATATGAATTTAAATGAACAGGAAAAGGTGGCCATATCTTTTTTTAATATCCCTTAAGCTCCTTGCTTATGCCACCGATTACGGTTTGCCTAGCAACCTCACGACAAGTCAGCTTGTCGGGTATGAATAATGGTAATGCATGTGGGGGAACAGAAGCCCCGAAAACTCTGAGATATGAGAATTCTGCTTCTACATACCAGTCGGCTATATTGCTCAGATTCATCGCTATACTGTTCGATATCCTGGGTGGCGGGTGGCCGAAAATAGTGACATGCAACGGTACCATTACCCAGTTAAAAATTTCATACACAAAATCCGCCGCTTTGTTCTCCCACAATTTTGAATGGTAGACGTGGATGGGCTCGGCCTCTGATGGAGTCCAATTCTAGCTCATTAAGGGAAAGGGCGTTAAAAAACACACAGCGTCCATAATGTACACGGACATAAAGAATGAAGCAATCTTTCCGCTCTCCCTCTGCGCCCGATACTCTGTAACTCGATTGGTCAAGCTATCAGACATTATTTTATCCCAGTCAAAGGAACAACCTTCGACGACTTGATGTATTAGAGGCACCCACTGAAGAAATAAATGTGTGGTGTCCTCTCTCCCATATAATCTACAGGTCATCATAGCTACATATTTGAACTGTGGTTCCAAGGAAGCTATTGAATATATACCATTACTGTCTGCCCTGAACTTCGTAGGGTGTGAAACCCAATCTTTGATTAAACTAGACATAGTCTTGTCATATTGCACACATTCCTTCTGTTTGAAGTTCTCCAAGAATTCAGCATTGTATGTAAGGTCCGACACGGTAGGCAACTTGTACATAGCCTGCGGTTGTTCAGGTCTGAAAGTCCTAATAGTGACTTTCTGTTCATTGATGATGGTTTTGGTTGGTATGTCCACATGGTCTAATGTCCACCAGACCATATCATAGTAAGGGAGCAGTCGTGGCCTGGCTGCTACTTTATGCATTCCAGATTGGACGACGATCTTATATTTAGTGGTCAGGTCATCTTTTTCATTGTCACTGGAATCATCAGAATAATCTACCAATTCGAACTGTAGAACATCAGAAACAAACAACCAGGTCTTGACAAAGTCGACACTTCGGGGTGAAGTATCAGCGACGTTGTCTGAATCTTGTCCCGAAACCTCAATGTTGGCTTTAGATGCTTTTTGCGGGGCCATGGCGGGGGATCCTGCTTTAGCTCTTCTGCGATTAAAATATGTATACATACAGAAATTAGTTTGTTGAGAAAAGTTTGCTCTGCGTAATATAGAAATGAATTCACGATAACAAGTAACAACTCTATATATTTAACCATTTAAACTCGGCTCTTTTCAAGAGCAGAACGGTCAAATCGTGCTTAAATATAAATTTAGCAATAAAAACACAATCCTTACTTGTCGATTCACCTTGTTTTTAATTAATGCCATAAATTTTGGCAGTTCGAAATGTCAGTTGGTGTAAGGAAAAATTAAGACTGCCTCGTAGACTGTGCATGCATCAAATCATGAGAAATGTTGGCTTAGCTCAATTAATCAGGTTTTATCAACGTTAATTAATCTTTTGGTACTTGCTACATCGGGAGTTTTCGCTTTAACCTTTTGAACCTCTAAGACCCGAGATTGCGATGATTATTTTTGGTTAAAAACGTAATTATGATTAGGTGCTTAATTAATTACGTGATTATTTATATCACAACTTCACGACTCAGAGTTTCGAAGGTATAGCTTCCGGGAAGTTCGTATGCCGAGTTGCGAAATCGTGAGATCACGATGATATGACTTAATTAAAATGGGGGATAAAACCGGATTAAGTGTTTAATTAATTACGTTTCTATCTTTATCGCGACTTCGCGACTCGGGGCTTTGACAGTGTAGATTTTAAAGGAAAATACGCCAAGTTGCGAATTCCCGATAGAGCTTAACCGTGGCTAAGCTTTTTACCTTTATCATTAACGCGGGTTACTAAAACGAGAATCTCGTGGTTTCGGCTATCGGGGTTACGACAGTAAGACTTTTGGAGTTAGTGAATGCCGAGACACGAAACCCCGATGATGCTCAATCGTAGTTTAGAAAAAAATTACTTTCGCTACTGACCTGGGTAAAACTTTAAAGTGATTTCGCCATTTTGCTCTTCGGGACTTGCGAACTATGTGGTCTATAACATCCGACATACGAAATCCCGAGGTAAAAAAAAGGGGAAAATCATTTGAACGAAAAGTAGAACTCGCCTTGAGAGTATGATAACCGTCGCCGTTTGCGTGATGAGACTTCAGAGATTTTGGAACAAATGAAGGAAAATACGAAAACCATCTTTCGATTTCGAGCATTAAGATATGAAATTCAAAACAGGATAAAAAAAAAGGCGGCTCCAACATGTGGCATGATTAGGGTATGGTCGTGGAAATACTTGGAGGGGGGACAACTGGTGATGAAGTAAACCTGGAGAGGGGCAACTAGTGATGTACACTACGAGTGAATAAAGAAATGAACCACCTGAAAACAAAGTAATTGGAAGTGAATAATGGAAGTGAACCACTTGAAAGTAAAGTAACTAGACATTTGATTGTAAATGGTGTAAACATATGCATCACCGCTTATGTTGATTAATAAATATTTTTTGAATTATAACACAAGAGCATGTAGAGTATAGGGATAGCTATGTTTGCATGCTAATGCAAGTGCAAAATTTACTCATGATAACTGCACAAGAAAAACTGTCATATGTAGATTTTTTTTTTTTATATAGAAACTGGTAAATTTTTCTATTATAAAGGTGTGGTCAAGGCCACTGAGATACATAGATAGAGTTTCAAAATTACATATTTTTTCAAAAAAGGATGGATTAAGCTTGATTCCCAACAAAACTCTAAAATTGTCTTAAGCTTGTTCCAAAATCTAACACTACTGCAATTATTAACTATATGTAAACTGTAGTAAATACTAGAGATACATATACAGAGGCAAAACATAATTTATTATCTAGAAATTAAGACTGCTACTAGATCCATTTTGAAGGCCATGAGCCTAGATGTTTTGGTTTTCGTCCAACGGGTCGTTGAGGTCCAGAATTGGAGCCACTGAAGCTGCAGAGGCAATTCAGATGTTGTCTGCAGATGACTGCTGATCTCTGGCTCTCTGTCTCTACTCCAATCTCCTATGAATATCTTCATTTTGGCTCCTGAGGGCCTCAAATTCATCTTGGAGTTGCCCGATTAAAGTTCGGTGCTGGGCCAAGGTGTCTAGTGCGTAGGAGGCAGTTGAGTTGAGTGCACAAAGTCGAATAAACATCCTTTGTTGATTTTTGGATTCGCTGATATCCAATTCAAAGACCTTACCCTGTTCTGATGCTTGAAACTCCATTTGTCTCGTTGGTGCTGCCTTCACGTTCCCACATTTTGAATTGTTGAGAAGTGGGGTGAGAAGGGGTGAGAAGTAGGGAAATAGTACTGGATGTAGCGGAAAGGAGTGAAAAGGATTGGGACCAAAGGATCTTGACCCAAAAGGATGCTATGTTCTATATCCACAGGAGGTGCTAGACATCACGACTCTGCTCTAAGGTGTAATACCAAACCAAACCGACGAAGGATGGTTCACAATGATGCCTCTGTTTCCCAATTTAACTTCTCTGCCACCTTTATTGCTCATCAAGACAATACATGGTGTAATATGCTTGCAATAACTAAAATGAAACCAGAGTGTACCTGAAGTAGGGATGTCCAACTTCACTCGCTCTCGACCGCTTGCTCCACGCTCAGGCTTACATATGCTGCTCAAATTAGCATCTCCCACTACACCGGTCGTGCAATTCCACGATTTGAAGCCAGGGTCGAAGAGGCTAGATCCATTTCTATGCACCCATGATGGTATAGGGCACAAAACTTCGCACGGAGTCGAGATCTCCTCATTGAATGATTAATGAACTCGACATCTACGTGCATATTTAACTCGAGACGATGTGATTGCATGTTGAGGTGGCTTAGTCCTTTGCCACATGTCCTAACTATAAAGAGGCGATGGAGTGGCAACTTTGTCCTTAGGTCATTGGGGAGGGAAAGTTGAGGCTTGAAGAGCTTACTCATAGGGTTACGAGGGAGGAATAAGAAGCTCCATACCACCAGCCCACATAAAACCTTGGGCCTTTACTATTGCCAAGTTAGCCATTTTGTCTACGACTGTGTTGTATTGGTTAACCACGTGAAAGAATTTCACTTGGAGATTTCTAAGAGAGTCTAATATGATCCACGATTTTCTTTAATCGTGTATCCTTTGGCATGGAGTTTTGAGTAAAAATTCTGATCAAATTTTTTGAATCGTCAATTATATTGAAACTTGAGATTTGCTTGTGCTTGACTAGTTAGATGCCTTGGTACATAGCATACGCTTCTTCCTTATTGGTGGCGATTCCTAGATTCCAGTTGTATTCAAAAACTCTGTGTCCTCCGAGCCCATACCTTACCCCCCCACACTTGTCTCCCCTGTGTCATATGTAGAATATTACTAGTAGGTTTATAGGTGCATTTTGAGTGAAGTTATG
>ML793892.1:90626-144274 GCA_009831015.1 Picea engelmannii
ATTATGATTTGGCCTTATATAACTTGATAGGGGAACCCCAAGCTATTAATGTTATTATCTTACTTATGATTCAATCTTATATGAATTAATAAGGGCAAATCTCATGCTACCTGATTATGATTTGGCCTTATATGAATTGATAGGGGAATACCAAGCTATTAATGTTATTATCTTACTTATGATTCAACCTTATATGAATTAATAAGGGCAAATGTCATGCTACATGTGTTACATTAGATTGTTATGAATGCTATTATCTTACTTATGATTCAACCTTATATGAATTAATAAGGGCAAATGCCAAGCTACATGTGTTACATTAGATTGTTATGATAACTTGGATGGTGATTTTGTTTTAAAGAACTAATTGTATGATTTAATAATTGTATCATACATGTGTTACATTAGATTGTTATGGTAATTTGAATGGTGATTTTGTTTTAAAGAACTAATTGTATGATTTAATAATTGTATCATACATGTGTTACATTAGATTGTTATGAATGCTATTATCTTACTTATGATTCAACCTTATATGAATTAATAAGGGCAAATGTCATTGTACATGTGTTACATTAGATTGTTATGATAATTTGGATGGTGATTTTGTTTTAAGGAACTAATTGTATGATTTAATAATTGTTGATACAATAGTAATAATGGGCCTTAAACAATGAAGAAAATTGTAAGATCTTAATGTTTGGTTTGTTATGTTCTAGTTTTGGTTTGTTATGTTCTAGTTATGACTAATAAAGAGATGGTGTTCTGGACTCATCATGGGCCCTCATTGATTTTTTGTTGTTGTTGATGATCGGTTATGATAAATATAGAGATATATGTGATTGCTTGAATTGTGATGAGCACATATATTTCTTGTTGATAATTTACTTAGCATTGATATTCTTGATAATAACTATATAACATTGGTAATATTTGATGATGATCTAGCATGGTTAGTCCTTGTAATGATGGATTGAATATTTATATCACTTGTTGAGTAACATGCATGTTGATATACCTCATCCTTATGACGTACTTGATTTATGATGATGATGTTGCATGTGCATTAGTATTTTCAGAAGGACTAATTTGTTATAGGTTGAGACACTAATGGAAAGACAAGGAAACACATTCAAGGGAAAGGGCTCATGTCTCAATGAAGTGACCACCTCAACCTAGAGCTTAGGAAACCTTGGGGAAGGGGAAAGGCTTGGGAACATAACCAATAAAGTTAATTGGGATAAAAGGGCCAAAGGGAATGAGTTGTAACTTACTTTTACCTTATTCCCGACACTTGTAATTTCACTCTCAAGCCAATTTTCACCCTTGTATGAGAAGGGGAAGGCCAAGAACCAAATATTGGAAATGTTGTTACATTTGGGGAAGATTACAAAATAACTATCTGTCTTAGAGAGGGTTGGCTAACCTAGGAGGAAATGCTATGAGATTTTACCAACTATGCAATAAATTTATGATTTTGAATTGTGTACTTAGTAGAACAAATTATTGGTTGCTCTAACTTGGTCTAAGTGGACTAAGGGGCTAGGAGTCTACTTCCCATTCATGGGGTACTAAAGCTTATATTTTAACTTGCTACTTGTATATTTTTTTGGGGCCCTTGGGGTGCCACTCTCGAGTGTGTTTATGTTCATCATGGAAGAGGGTGGTAATAATACTCTACACACCATGCATTGAGGGGTTTTGGAGTAGCTGTAGACCACCACATTAAGGTAGATCAACTAGGAGTTTAATCTATGATAACCCTTTCAAATTGTGTGAGTATCTATAGAGAGTTTTGTGAACTTGAACTTCCCCACCTCAATGAGCTTGAGCCTTGCTTGGGGGATAATACCTGTGAAGGTAGTTGCATTGGTTAGGTGGAAAATTCACCCTTTGACATGATTCCCCCACCCCTTCCTTCTTGGTTAACAATTAGATTGTGGGATATTGGAGCTTACTGGATTATCACTTGGGCTTTAGTAAGCTAAGGACTATAGGTACATGATGTCATGTTTAAATTATGTTATTTTTTTAAGTATTAAAATTTACAGTGATTAAGTGTGAAATGTTTTGATGTATTGTTGAAGCATGGCACACCTTCCTTATTAGCGGATTTCAGTTTTAATCATTTTGTTTGATTAGATATGGGTTATTTAGATGTCTCTTGGTATTAAATATTTTGTTTGGTTAAATAGATAACACCTACATGGGCTATAACAAAGTGGTATAAGAGCCTTAAGATTCTGAAATCGGGAGCTTCTATGGGATATGACAAGATTGATAAATTCACTACTTGCAATGAATGACCTAGGAACCTAAGATAGTGAAGTACTTAGGAGTAATGGTGACATTTATTGAATTTTACTAATTGCTTAACATTGCATTAACTAACAATTTGTTTCATGTTAATAATGTTATTTTCTTGATTGCCTTTGAATTCCAATAACATTTATTAGTTGGTTAGCTTAGGAATAGAGTTAAATAGTTGCAAGTATTGTTTTATTTCCTTGATTTCTTTAATGTAGAGTTAGTATTTTTTTTTCAATGGAAGAAATTGCAGGAAATCCCCGAGTACTTCCCCACATTTCATGGATGGTAAACAAGGTAAATCACCGGCCTGATTACGGGCCTAACCCAGTGGGGACATCGAGTGAGGCTCAACAATATCATCAAGAGAAACAATATCTAGTTGGGGATATGACCCCGAGACCTCATTTGTAATAACCACAACACTCAACCACTCAGCTAACCTACCGGGCTAATGTAGAGTTAGTAATTGCTTGAATTTTTTTTGTTTTGTTTTGTTTAGAGGTCAAATTATTTAACTCTTGCTCTACTCAGGCGTATAACCTATTACATGTTCATTCAATGTTGCATTATATTACAACTCATTTGAATCTTACATAATAGTAAAAAAATCAAACTAAATCAAAGATTTAAACTAGAACATATATTAAAACTTAACCCTTCTTAAATGTCTAGATATTATCATTTGGCAGTAATAAATTGTGATAAAATATATTTTTTCTCTCTTTTAATAATTAAGGTCTGTACACCCATATAAAAAGAGAGCAATCACTTATCAGGAATTATTCTTTTCCATAAATTGAAACCATAACCTTTTAAAAATAAACATAAGATAAAGATGTATTTTTTTTTTACTGTTCATGTCCAAAATAATAGTTCAACTTGCATTCATTGCTTGTTTCCTTTCATTAATACAATGTGACATCCACATTTAATATCTATTGCAAAAGAAAAAGGGGAGATTGCATATATTTATTTACAATTATTAAAAAATATACATGCATATAACCACAGAATCTAGTGTTTAGGTCAATATTGACCCATTAATTTTGATTATAAAAATGTGTGTATAACCCTGCTATCATGTACCATCAGAGCCCATAACACTCCACTTTTTCATTTAGGAATTGTAAATTAAACCCTAGCTAGTTCAGAAAGAGAAACCCTAGGGAAGACTCCAGGCCCCTTTCCTCTTAGGCCACTGCAATACCAAATCCATATCCCAAGGGAAAGTAGAAGGGAGCCATTCCTTGTCAAGTCATATAAACCTATAGAGAACATAAAAAATGAGTCTTATACCATGTAAAGAAATAACAAAGTTGTAAGAAAGGAAAAGGAGGGTCCATTACCTCTATATTTGGATCGAACCTTGACCCTCTCAGCCACCCAACGTCCTTTGTAATAGTGTTGAAATGCCACCCAACCCTTGTTTTATAGAAATCAAGCCCCAATTGTGCCTCAAACCCCGACCTCGACCAATGAAAACCTTCTATCGACCCCATCCCACCACCCTTCTCCTTTCGTTAGCAGGGATGACGAGTGAGTTGAGCTCATGAGCACTCTGAGCATCATCAAAAAAGATTCGAAGGACATCAAAATGACCATGCACGAAGTTCAAACTAGGGAAGATGATCGGTGGCGCCGCGTGGAAACAATGATGGCATTCCTTCAAGACCTTCGAAGAGCCATGGATGACCGAGAGAAAGGAAAAGCACAGGCAGAGCAGGTCTACTCTAGGCTGCATCTAGGTCCAGGTTACTAATGCCTTCCCATGCTCTTTTTCTCTTGCTGTCATTATTTTGGCCCTGCGTGGCACAATAGAATTTTTTCTCTCATATGCATGACATCTGGCCCTGTGTGGCCTCGTAGTACAATTTATTTTTATGTACTGGACATCGAACAACGGTGGTTTCCCGAATGGGCACCGTCACCTCTTTTGAACTTAAACACCTAGCAGAGGTGGTTTCCCAACAAGACACTGCTACCAGGTAGTTAGCTGAATTTCAAACATCTGTATTTTTTGACCAGGAATCAATACATACTCTAAATTACAAAAAAAAAAAAAAACCTTCTATCGACCCCACTTATCAAGCATCCATTCGAGTTAACTGGTACCCAAATCATTGCAACCTCAAATATCCAGACCATGGAATCCTCAACATCCTTCCATTGTGGTATGGAAAACAAATAAAAATTGTTATGCAAATGAAATGTAACTCGAATTGATTGGTATATGCATTGGTGTAAAAGCCTTGTTATAAGAGTGACAATGCTTCTATTTTATTTTTTTGTTTTGTTAATACACCCATATATGAACTTATACATATAGGTTAGCCAATGGGTTAAGGGATGACTACATGTACATAATATGTGAAGTACACACAACTATATATATGTATATATATGTGGAAACACACAATATAAGGGTCGTATGTGTATATGCATATATGTTTATGATATTTTAATTGGAAACACACACAACAATAATAAAATCTGGTGCGTTTTCTAGATTCAAATAATGCATTCATTATTGAATTGACCTAGAATTGCATTTCTAGTGAGGAGGGCCTTTACCGTGCCATGTGCTTTAATGATGATTCCTTTGATTGAGAAATATTCCTTATATAATGAAAATTCTTAGTTTGTCCATATTTATTTTTAATTTTTAATTTTGTTGTGTTATATAAATCATATCTAGCGAAATGTTAAATTTCATTTTTTTTTTTTTAAGAGAATTGGAGATTTTTTTATTATTAAAAGATATGCAAGAAATTACAAAAACAACCTTTGCATAAGAGGCAAAAACATGTTGATATCTAACAAAATAATTTAGAGAGTTTGAGTTTATTTGTGACTTATACAATATATCAAAATTGCTTCTAGTATATATCCTATAATATATTCCCAACAATAAAATACATAAACAAAACATATATATATTAGCTAGGGGTGGACTTCTCGCTTGTCTCTTCTTCAGTATGTTCCAATGATGAATTTAGGTCTTGTAGGTGTTGCTGAGGACCTAGAGATGAAGTCAAATTTGAATTGACTGAGATTGAGTGGGTTGACAATTGGGTTCTTGGATGGAGCCACATTTCTTCAACCTCTAAGCGAATTGATGTGCATTCATCCTAGAGTTGATGCTGTCCCTACCTCTACTCTTCCATAATTTCCATTGTAGTGAGTAGTCGAGTGGATAAGCCATGCACTTGAATTTGCAGAGCTTGGATGGAATGGACCAACTTTGCATGCTCATCCTCTGTTATCTCCTATCTCCAATGCATTGTTCTTGTTCTGTGCAGCGCCATATCCTGGAGCTATTCTGCAACCTTTGTACTAAGAAATTCAAGACTGTCTCCCTTCACATCTAATTCCTCATACCTCCATATCACGATATCTTTCTGTGTAGTAACCCAGGGTGGTTCAATTAAAATAATCTCCCAACATGCATGAAGCAACAACCACGACGGGGAAGGATTTAATTCCATCAAATCCATAACTTCTGAAATGAACTCACAAAGAATAATCAGGTGACAAGGAGGGGTAGTAAAATCCCCGTATTGAGTGGGTATCTGCAAAATGAACCATGGTGATTCAATCTCCCTTCGTAGAGGTACAATAACCATAAATCCAAGGGCATGTACGACCGAGAGAAGCAACATATTCTTCACTGAGGCTCTCTGAGCACATGCGTATTTGGTTGAGGGGATTTGAATGTTTTTGGATTGAAAGCGAGGGGGAGAAGTAATGTGTGAGCCACCCGTGTGGGAGGAATGGAGGCCCCTACATGAAAAAAATTCACCATTTCGTTTCATGACCACAAAGGTTGATGTTGTGGTGAGTGTATGGGAACGTGTATTCAGACACTTCACTTTGAAGAGTGCATACCATATGGGATTCTTCAGTTCCACCATTACAACTTATGCTCAAAACCTTGAGAGTGTTGACGGGATTGAGTTGGACGAAAGGTGCCCATTGACTAGAAGATTTTATATAGGGTCACTTAAATCCAAGTTCGCTTGCTTATCAACAATTGAATTATTTTGGTGAAGGATGTGTTAAGGGACCAAGGTGTGAAATGCTTCGAGCTCAAAGTATATTCACCAAAAAATTGTTTCTAGCTTCATATATTTTGGAAATGTCTTCTTTCTCAACTGGTTAATGACCACCTTGGAATCCCTGAAGATCGAGAGAGAGTTTATACCCTGTTGGCGTGAAAAATTCAATCCTTTTAGTAGAGCATATGCCTCATCCTGGTTGTTAGTAGCATGCCTGATATTCCAAGAGATGAGTAGCTTAATATTTCCTTACGGGGAGAAGAGAACCCCACCTGCACTTGCTGCCCTGAGGTTTCCTTTAGAGGCTCCATAAAATCTCAAAACATGCAACATTTGAGAGTTTTTCCATTATTCGAACTTCTGGCCTGAAATATGGAGCTGCCAATAAAGTCTAGAGGATTTAAAACCTTTGGATCTGGGGATGCCACTTTGGATGTGGGACTGATTGGGAAAAAGTTGTTTAAACCATTGCTCTTCTTCATTGTTACATTGTTGTATATAATACCACTTTTTCTTCTTCATATTAAAGTTCTCCACCAATAATCCCAAGCTCTTTGAAGCCACTACAGTTGGGGTGGAATGTTCATCAGAAAAAGTTGCACGATTTCATGCTAGCCATATTTTCCATGTAACAAATTTATGCACGGCTATAAATGTTGCTTTAAAATCTTGCTTGTGCTCCAAAGATCCACTATAGGTGGTCTACCATTTACTGAAGAGTTTCCTGAGTGTCTGTGGCCATCTGATACAAGATAAAATATATTGGAGCACTATTGACCACACATCCTTGGAGAATGGACACTCTAGAAATAAGTGCATACTAGTTTCCTTTGACTTGCAACAAATAGAACACCTGTATGGGCCATTGAACCCCATTTTCTGTAGATTTTCTCCCATTAAGATCTTGTTATGAACCAACATCCAACAAAATATGTTGATTTTTGGGAGGCCATCAATATTTCAAATATTTTTCCACATATTTGACCTAGGGGGTAGGTTGAAGTGAGCCAGGAGGGTGGCATATCCATCTTTGATTGAGTACTGATCCTCTCCCCATCCAGATGATCCTTTAGAAAACATATGGCAGGGAGCACAACCAATGAGTCCTTGACATAGTTCGAGAAAAAGGCCTTGAAGGTGAGGAGGAAGGCCCAAAAGCTGCCAGCCCGTCCAAGCTCCAAAAGGGAGCCACTTGGAGATATAAAATAGAGTGGAGATGTCATGCTCCTTACATCAGTCCCGTAATGGTGAAAGTGTGAGATTTTGTTGGAGAGGCTGATTCCCCATGATGTTGTCCTCCCATATGTCAATCTTGCGCCCATTCCCTAGAATCCAGGTGGATTTACTTTGGAAAGAGGAAAATATTATTTCAAGAGTTTTCATATAGGAGATCCCATGGTGCATACATGAGGAGAGTCAAGGCACTCCAAGTATTTATGAGTGATGAATTTATTCCACTATTCTTGGTTTCCCGATACCAATCTCCAGAGTATCTTTTCCCTAAGCTCCAAATTAGAGATCATTGGATCTAGGATTCCCAATCTACCATGAGCTTTGGGTGCCTTGACCACATTCTAGTTAACTAGATGCATCCTCTTAATGTTGCACTTTCCACCCAACTAGAGAATTTTTTGGAGTTCTTGTGCTATAGAGAATTTGACGTATGTAGGAGCCATGAGAGAAGAGAATTGGAATATAGGGAGAGAAGATAGGATTGATTTGATTAATTTCACTCTACCAACTAGATTTAGACACTAGGATACCCATTGAATAGGTTTGGATTTAATTTTATCGACTAGCAAAGTCCAGGCTGATCTTGGGAGAGAAGTAATACATATAGGAATTCCCAAATATCTAAAATATTTCCATCTTTCTAACAATGAGAATTCAAGTACTTCTGCGATCCTGCCTGTAATTCTAGAGTTTATATTCCATACATAGACTTGAATTTTCTGTTGGTTTATCTTTCCCCCTGAGGCTCACCTAAATTCTTCCAATATATCCTTGAATCTTTTGAAAATGATGGGGGAGGCTCCTCCTAGAAGGATAGTGTCATCAAGAAATTGTGAATTCTTAATCTTGTAGGCACCTCTTGTGATTTTATGCCTAGGATGGATTTATCCAATCTAGCCTTCTCCAACTGACAATTTAGAGCTTTAGCCATAATAATTTAGAGAATAGGAGAGAGGGGGAACCCTTGCATGAGGTCTCTTTAGATCTTGAAAAAAGTCCGTTGGGTGACCATTGATCAGTGGGGAGATCCATGGATCTCTAATACACGAAGAGATCTAGGCTAAAAATGTTAAAATAACAGGTGTGCTCATTTCACCATAGACAATATCACTATATTTTCACCCAACAATAGGCACAAAGGCCACCCCCTAGCACCTTAACATTGATAGACATAATAATTCCTGAAGCAATCACTAGAACCAATATCCAACCAAGGTAGCATACCTCTCTCCAAATCTAGCATACCAATCATAAAGTCCAAACCATAACCAAAGACCAAGTCACCATTGCAACAACTGCAACTCTCCACCAATCATGCACACCACTAGTCCTTATGAAGTTGTGAGAGTGAGTGAGTGCAAATGAGCTCAATCGCCCTCTATTTATAGTCCTCCAAGTGAACTAACTGGGTCTACTTCTTCTTTTGGAGGCTAATAATTTAATATAAATTATTCTCTTGAGACGACTTGTCTTCTAGAGCTATTAACCAACTATTTAGGGTTTCTCTTGCTTCCCGAAATATTCTAGTCTTGTCAAAGGTTACATGTAGAGGTTAATACCTCCCGCAACTACCATAACATCAACACTCCCTCCTAGATAGGGAGGTATTATAGGAAATGGTCTTCATAACAAACAAACTATTCAACCAATAGCATCACCATAGCCGCACAGGATATCTCATGATCACATAAATCAAATCACAAGCACCATCATCACTATCTATCTAGATAGTCTCCATGGAAATCATAACAATGCCATCCAATAGAACACAACCGTGTCTATCCATAGTAATATACAACTACTATCCAGTGGTACACAACCACTCCTAGTAGCACATGACTACTAACCAGTGACACACAGTCACTGTCGGTGGAACACATCCACCACAATAGCATACAACTACTGTCCAAAGACATATAGTCTCCTCAACAGTCAAATCATATCATCTGATATCAACCTGCATCAATAATGTCATCAACTGCATCACCTCTAATATGTACAAGCATGATGGACATGCATCATATCTAAGCTGTACTGGCGTGATCTGGAGTATCATCTACATCATCTCTAAGCTGTACTAGCATGACATAACTAGCATGATGCAAGCATCATCTCTAAGCTATATGCCACATATAAGCTGTACTTGCATGATGTAGATCAATGCTTCACTGTGTCATCTCTAAGATGTACTAGCATGACATATCTAGCATGATATCAATACATCATATCTAAGCTATATGCAACCTCTAAGCTATAATTTCATGATCATATATAGCATGACACGAGCCCTCCTGCATCATCTCTAAGTTGTATGATCATCTCTAAGCTGTACTAGCATGACATATCTAACATGATGCCAATGCATCATATCTAAGCTGTATGCCACCTCTAAGATGTACTTGCATGATCCTATCTAGCATGATGCAACTCACCAACATCATCTCTAAGATGTACTAGTGTGAACATAACTAGCATGATGCAAGCATCATCTCTAAGCTATATGTTCACCTCTAATATGTACTAGCACAATGCTCCTCAAGCCATTGTATCAACAACTACAACCATATGTATCATATATGAGCTATACTAGCATCATCATATCTAGCATGATGCAAGCATCATCTCTAAGCTGTACTAGCATGATACAAATCCATAACTCACTGACAATCCATGATGCCACATATCAGGGCTCCCTCCCAACCGAGGAATTTATCTCCTCCCTTTCAACCAAGGGACCAATCTCCACGAGCCCCAACTTGTCCCTCAAGTGTGCAAACTTTATCTTGGAAAAAGGATTCGTCAAAATCTCTGTAGTCTTCTCATTAGTAGAGATATACTAGAGAATTACTTCTCCCCTCTGGACTTTATCACGAAGAAAATAATACTTGTTCTCAATGTGCTTCTACATGTCATGGAACACCAGGTTCTCTGAGAGATTCACACAACTCTGGTTATCATAATATATCACGGTAAAATCCAACACCTGATCAAACAGTCCAGAAACCAACTTACAGAGCCATACTTCTTCCATGCAAGCATCACAAGCTGCAATATACTCCGCTTCCACAGTGTTGAGTGAAAAATACTTCTGTTTTTTGCTATCCCATGAAATCATAGTAGAACCCAAACTGAAACACAGTCCAGGAGTACTCTTTCTATCTTCTGCACTCCCTTCCCAATCTAAATCGGTAAATCCATGCAACTTTACTTCACTATTTGAGGAATATCTCAAACCATACATTATCGTCCCACAAAGATATCTCAAGATATGCTTTGCAACCACCCAATGCTCTTGTCTAGGTTCCATCTAGAACTAGCTCAACATGTTTACAACAAAGCATATGCCCGGCCTAGTATTTACAAAATATCAAGGAGCCAATCAACTACCAGTATAGGGACAAGTCTATTGGATCAAAATCAAAGTCTCTCAACTTCCTCAAATTTTTTTCCATGGGAGTTGCCATGGATTTTAAATCCATCATCCCAAACTTCTGAAGGATCTTTACAATGTACTTCCCTTGTCCTAGGAAGAATTCACCATGCTTTTGCCACACTTCTAGTCCCAAGTATTAATGCATGATACCGATATCCTTCATATCAAATTCAGTGGATAGCTCCTTCTTACATTGAATAATGAGAGGCTCTGCACCTATCAGGAACATGTCATCGACATATAACAATAGAATAACAGGTGCATTGTTCTCAACCTTGTAATAGAGATTTGGATGAACATGACTCTTGGAAAATCCAAGTCTCATCAAATAACTATCAATGCATGCATACCAAGCTCTTGGATCTCGCATGAGTCCATACAAGACCTTCTTCAATCTACATACATGGGTTTCTTTTGGGTGTACCTCAAAACCTTGAGGTTTATATATATATACTTCTTCCTCAATCACTCCATTGAGAAAAGTGATCTTTACATCCATCTAATGTAAAATCCAACCCATGGAAGCTGCTAGAGATATCATATATATGGAAACCAGAGCAAACGTCTCATCATAATCTTCTACCTCCTGCTGGGAGAACCATCTAGCCACAAATCTCACCTTGTATTTATCAATACTTCTATATACAACATGATTTATCTTATACACCCACTTTGAAGTGACTACAGACTTCTGTTTAGGTCTCAACACAACTTCCCATACATCATTCTTCATGATGGATTGGTATTCTTCCATTATGGCCTCCTTCTACTCTTTCTTCTTAATTGCTTCCTCAAAGGTGGAAGGTTATGCATTAACCAAACTTGTCACGAGTGCCACATAAATAGTGAACCTTTTGGGTTTCTTTCTTTGTCTAAAAGTACCAGTGTGAGCCTTTTTCTTTTCTGCTTCCTACAAAGTAGTTTCAAGCCATGCTAGTGTTTTTATTGTCTTAGGTATAGTAGTTGGTTCCATAGATCCATGTGGTGTTTCTTGTTCTTCATTATATTTTTCTAGAGAACATATAATTTCTTCTTTGGTATCTTCATGTTCCTCTTCTTCATTGTATTCTATAGGTTCTTCTATAGACTTCTTAAATCCAATCCTTTCATCAAAATTTACGTCTCTACTTATTTCAATCTTCTGTTGAACCAAAACATAGATTATATACGCTTTTGATGATTCACTATAACCAATGAATATTTCTCTCTCTCCTTAGGGTTCCAACGTATTTCTCTTATCCTTGGGAACATGAATGTATACATGACATCCAAATATTCTCAAGTTTTCAACGCTTGGCTTCTTTCATGAGAAGGCTTCTTCAAGAGTCATGTTCTTCAATATTCTATGTGGACTTCTATTTTGAACATAAACAACTATCATAACTGCTTCTCCCCATAGAAACATAGATAAGTTCTGATCATTCATCATCACCTTGAATAATTCTTCAATGGTTCTGTTATTTATTTCAACCACACCATTCAGTTGAGGATTGTGAGGGACAATGAGCTCCCTCCTAATCCCAACTTCTTTACAAAAGGAAAGGAGCTCCTTGGAGGTTTATTCTCCTCCATTATCGGATATTATTGTCTTGATCTTCTTATCTGTTAGGTTATCTACTTCAGCCTTGAATTCTTGGATTTTGCTAAATACTTCATCCTTAGTCTTTAATAGATACAACCATGGATTTCTTTAGAAGTCATCAATGAATGTTACATAGTAAAGATATCCTCCTAGAGACTTCACTGTCATAGGTCCACATACATCTGAATGTATTAGGTCTAATATCCCTTTGGATCTATTCTCACTGCTTGGAAAAGGTTTCTTAATGTTCTTCCCAAGTGCACATCCTCTGCACACTCCTTCATGTACTGACTGTAATTCTGGTATGTGATGCAGGAGAATCTTTCCACCTCAACAGATGCATCAACAAGTCAACACGTCAGCACACATTTGGAGATAGGGAGAGGCACCGACCCTCTTGTTTTCAGAATTCGAAATATAAAGTTATGTAAATTTATGTATAAGGCCGATAAAAGCCAAAGCCATACATTTAGACATGTGTGGATAGGTTCATCAGAATAATATACTGTAAGTAGGTCTAGATCTGATACAGGTCTGGATTTTCATTCTTTGTAAAGAGTCATAGGATAATGTGTCTTAATTTAGACGATGATAACATTTAGGCAGTGAAGAGGATAAGCTCGAAGAGCCTTCTGGTAAAAAGAAAGAAAATACCAAAGTTAGGGGTTAGAGAAGGAAGTGTTAGAATGGCGATAGAGTAGTGAGAGGAAGAAAATAACTGAGACTCTGTGATAGTCTAGTCTTGTACAAAGTTGTAAATAGACATTGATCTTAATACAAATAAAAACAATTTTTCCTGCATATGATGTCTATTTATGTTATTTGTGTTTTTTGAATGATATCTGTATGTCAACATATGCTGTAGATGTATATGTTAACTTTCAATTGTAGGATTAAGATAGACTTCTTGAAGCTTTGAGAGTGTTGAGTTATTTCTGAGTTCTTTAGGCTGTGCAAGGAGTGCACACAAAGTCTTGAAACTCCGTGAACTGGTGCAAAGAGTGCACATCTGAATTATAGTTTGAGTTCAGGAAGAACATGACAGGAGGGCACACCAGAAGAATTATAAACTCAAGAAAAGATCCTTCAAGTTGCTGAATACCTTGGAGGAAAGACTGTGCAGAGGAAGGCATAGAGAGATAGAGTCACTGATAACTCTATAGAGCTTTTCCAGGTGGGCATCAAGCGAGTGAAAGGAGTGCCCAAAAGAACTCTATTTCAAGTTCAGAGAGAAGACAAGTGTTAGAGGAGAAGACACTTACAGAGTTGCTGAACACTTTGGAGGAAGACCTATGCAAGGAGTGCATCAGGCCAACACTCAGATGAAGTGTTGAAAGACAGCTAGTTGAAGGCCAGTCAAAGCGCAAGGAGTGCATGCAGAGAGAACTTGTTTCAAGTTCGTAAGCTCAGGAGGAATAGTACCTTTGCATACAAAGTTCCTATAGAAGTAGAAGGTCGAGACACTTCAAGGTCCAAGCCATAGACAAATCTCGGGAGAGATAACATGAAATTGCACGCAGAGAGTAAGTGTGTGCAGGGCTGAGGTCGAGTTTCATTGACAAAGATCAAGAGGGACAATGCTTTCAGAAACGCAGACAAGACCTAAAGTTACAGGGCTCGCAGGAGAAATTTTGAAGGCCTTAGGCTTTGAAATGTTTGAAATCTTCCAAGTTAGGGAAGAAAGCAAGAACAAAGCTCAGGAGGAGTAGTGGTTTTAAGCTTTGAGAGGAAACACTTAGAAAAAATTCTAAGTCTTGAAGAGTTGAAGCATCTAAAGGTGGAGCGCAAACAGTCGAGGTAACCGAAGGAAGATCAAGGATTAATATTCGTCTAGGAGGAGCCGAAACATTTCAGGTTGTTAGATATCGGAGAAGTAACACACTAGTTAATCATGAGGATCCTTCGTAATTTCGCAAACCAAAAGATTTGGAAGTAGCAGAGTGAAATTCACGAAATCCAAAATCGTGAAATGATTGTGGACGTTCGTTGAGGTAGGACATGTGGAGTGAGATCAATGTTTCGCTGATTTGTAAGTCGGGGAGTCGGAGGTAGAAGTTGTGACAAATCGCAAAATGCAAACTCACGAGTTGATCTGAGCCATTGGGTCGAGACAAGTCGTGAGCCGTCGATCTGGTGCAAGTGGGGTTTCGGAGATCGAAAGATTTGAGGTGAGAAGTATTTAGACTTCGTGAAATGTGAAGTCCCGATATGTGAAAGGGAGATCAGAACCGTTGGATCACGGGGATTATGGACCGTTGATCTAGCAAGTGGAACTCGCAATTTCGAGTTTCGGAAGGATGAGCAAGCAGACTTCGTGAAATGCAAAATCATGAAGTGCTCGAAAAGTTTGGCCCCAGGTCATAGCGAGGGGTCATATGGATGGAGGATAAGGGAGGAGCTAGCATGCGCTAGGCCCTTGTTGGTATTTTGGAGGTCTGGAGAGTTAGGGTTACTCACATGCAAAGGCTCGATAAGAGAAATGATGACACACCTTTTTGAATAGGCGTGTGGTCACAAGGCGTGGTCACGTGGAGAAGAATTGTGCTTGGTGATTGTTCACGTGGGTGGATTTTCACAAGATCCTGTGGATTTATTTTGTAGAGGTTCTAACAGGGACCCGAAGAATTGTTCCAGTTCATTATTGTGAATATCCTAAGAATGGGAGGTCACGCATCCCTTTGGGGAGAAGTGGGGGTCTGCACCATGTGGTATCAGATCTTAATTTCGTCTGTAGATTTTAGGAGAAAGAGAAGAGGGAGATAGAGTACCGATGCTCTGTGTATGATTTCTTGCAAGGTGTATAGTAAATGGTAGACAACCATATGAGTTGAAAAAAATAGAGGATGATGATGGCTATTGAAGGCCATAGGGGTGGTCAAGAGAAGGACCACCAACAAAAAACGAAAGTTGAGATAGATAAAGAACTCACATAAATAAGAGAAAAGATGGAGAGGTTAGAATTAAAGATGCATCAGGCAAGTAGAATGGAAAGTAGAATGGCCTGTCCAGAAGTTGATGGCCAGAAGGCAACAACAAATGTTGAGAAGGTGGTTGAGGCATACTGAAAACCTCAGTAACACAGGAAGGAAAGTGATTTGTATCTGTGAACCAGAAGTTGGAAAAATCCTCAGTGATGATGAGGAGGAGAGATTAGATAAGGATCTCATAAAATGCTAGGTAGACAGTGATGGACTTCCATATTTCCAGGTGGGCAACAAAATGAGATCAGTTGGAGATCTCATAGACTGCCAAGAGAGCAGGGTAGAAATCCCAGATTTCCAGGTGGGAAAGGGAGAGGAGATGAGACTGTATGACAATCTCGTGAACTCAGAGGTGAGTTCAGGTCAGCAAGGAACAATGACAGGGGATGATCAGAGGAGGAGTATTCTGATCATTGGGGGAATTCAGATATTCCTTCCAAACATCCAAGTTGAGGCCAGAGCATGTGTTGTAGGTGCAACAATAGAAGGAGAACCAAAAAGAACTTTCAAAGAAGAGGAACATGAGAAGATACTGAATTCTTCCCTAATAGAAGAAGAAGAACATTATGAGGAATGGTTCAAAAATTTTAGCCAGGAAGATGAGCAGGAGGTAACTACAACATTGGAGTCTACAGCAAAAGAGGAAGCATGAAACATGGATTTTACTGATTTATGTGGAGAACTGGAAGCTCTGGAAAGAAGAGTGATAGTGCAAAGCATGCACATCCAACAGGTTAAGTTGGAAATAGATGGAGGAGTATACCATCCTGGGGAGCATTTGGAAGAAACTGGAACTGAATCAACACCAAGGAATTTGGCATAAAATGGTTTGTTAAGGGAGATGGCTGAACAATAGTTCATTGAGGAAATTGCAGAACTGAAATCTGCAGTAGAATGGAAATTTAGTATTACAGGAGGATAATATAGCATGAGAGGTCAATATAATCTGTCCTTTCATTAGCAGAAGGAGGAGATGCAGCAAAATAATCTGCATGAAGGAAGGATTCAGCCAACAAAGAAACTAGATAGGGTGATTGAACAAATTAGGAGGCTGATGTTGAGGTCAGCACAAGAAGCAGTTAGCAAGGAGAAGTTGAACAAAGGAGAACCTGCCATAATACTAGGAAAGAAGAAGAAGAAGGAGAAGGAGAAGCAACAACAACAACAAAGCAGAGGAGCAGGTAGACATCCCCAAGAAAAAGTTTGGGATCCAGGTGGATTTCAATATAACTGGAGAGCTCATGAGTAGGAGCTCATGGATTTTTCATAGCAGTGGAGTATGATGCAGGAGAATCTTTCCACCTCGACAGATGCATCAACAATTCAACACGTCAACACTCATTTGGATATAGGGAGAGGCACAAACCCTCTCATTTTCAGAATTTGAAATATAAAGTTATGTAAATTTATGTGTAAGGTCAATAAAAGCCAAATCCATGCCTTTAGACAGGTGTGGATAGGTTCATCGAAATAATTTATTGTAAGCATGTCTAGATCTGATACAGGTTTGGATTTTCATTCTTTGTAATGAGTCATAGGATAAGGTGTCTTAATTTAAATGGTGATAGCATTTAGGCGATGAAGAGGATAATCTCGAAGAGCCTTCTGGTAAAAAGAATGAAGAGACCAAAGTTAGGGGTTAGAGAAGGAAGTGTTAGAATAGCGATAGAGTATTGAGAGGAAAAAAATAACCGAGACTTTGAGATAGTCTCGTCTTGTACAAAGTTGTAAACTTACATTGATCTTAATACAAAGAAAAACAATTTTTCCTGCATATGATGTCTATTTATGTTATCTGTTTTTTTTGAATGATATTTGTATGTCAACATATGCTGTAGATGTATATGTTAACTTTCAATTGTAGGATTAAGATAGACTTCTTGAAGCTTTGAGAGTGTTGAGTTATTTCTGGGTTCTTTAGGCTGTGCAAGGAGTGTACAACAAATTCTTGAAACTCCATGAGCCGGTGCAAAGAGTTCATATCTGAATTCTAGTTTGAGTTCAGGAATAACATGCCAGGAGGGCACACCAGAAGAATTATAAAATCAAGAAAGGAGCCTATAGGTTGCTGAATACCTTGGAGGAAAGACTGTGCAGAGGAAGGAATAGAGAGATAGAGGTTTGCCAGGTGGGAATCAAGCAAGTGCAAGGAGTGCACAAAAGAAATCTATTTCAAGTTCAGAGAGAAGAGAAGTGTCAGAGGAGAAGACACTTACAGATTTTCTGAACACTCTAAAGGAAGATCTGTGCAAGGAGTGCACTAGGCCAACACTCAGACGAAGCATTGAAATACAACTAGTTGAAGGCCAGTCAAAGCGCAAGGAATGCGTGCAGAGAGAACTTCTATCAAGTTCGTAAGCTTAGGAGGAATAATACCTTTGCATACGAAGTTCCTGTAGAAAGAAGTAGAAGGCCGAGACACTTTGAGGTCCAGGCCACAGACAAATATCAAGAGAGATATCATGAAATTGCACGAAGAGTGCAAGTGTGCGCAGGGCCGAGGTCGAGTTTCATTGACAAAGCTCAGGAGGGATAGTTCCTTCAGAAACGCAGACGAGACCTAAAGTTACAGGGCTCGTAGGAGAAAGTTGGAAGGCCGTATCCTTTGAAACATTTGAAATCTTCCAAGTTAGGGAATCAAGCGAGAACAAAGCTCAAGAGGAGTAGTGGTTTTAAGCTTTGAGAGGAAACACTTAGAAAAATTTCTAAGTCTTGAAGAGTTGAAGCGTCTAAAGGTGGAGCGTAGAAATTCGAGGTAATCGAAGGAAGACCAAGGATTAAGATTCATCCAGGAGGAGATGAAACATTTTGGGCCATTAGACATCGAAGAAGTAGTGCACTGGTTAATCACGAGGATCCTTTGGAATTTTGGAAACCAAAATATTTGGAAGGAGGATAGTGAAATTCCTGAAATATGAAATCGTGAAATGATCATGGTCGTTCATTGAGGTAGGACACTAGGATTGAGATCAACGTTTATCTGATTTGTAAGTCGGGGAGTCGGAGGTAGAAGTTGTGACAACTCGTGAAATGCAAACTCGTGAGTTGATCTGAGCCGTTGGGTCGAGACAAGTCGTGAGCCGTCAATCTGGTGCAAGCGGGGTTTCAGAGATCGAAAGATATGAGGTGAGAAGTCTTTCGACTTTGTGAAATGAAAAGTCCCAATATGTGAAAGGGAGCTCAAGATCGTTGGATCACGGGGGATTGTGGACCATTGATCTGGCGAGCAAAACTCGTAAGTTTTGGTTTCAGAAGGACGAGCAAGTGGACTTCACAAAACATGAAATCGCGAAGCGTTTAGAAAGTTTAGCCCCAGGTCATAGCGAGGGATCATATGGATGGAGGATAAGGGAGGATATAGCACGCGCTAGGCCCCTTTCAGGATTTTGGAGGTCGGGAGAGTCGGGGTGACTCACATGCAAAGGCCCGATATGGGAAATTGTGACATGCCTTTTCGAATAGGCATGTGGTCACAAGGCGTGGTCACGTGGAGAAAAATTGCGCCTGGTGATTGTTCATGCGGGTGGATTTATTTCATAGAGGTTCCAATAGGGACCCAAAGAACTGTTCCAGTTCAATATTGTGAATATCCTAAGACCGGGAGGTCACGCAACCCTTTGGGGAGAAGGGGTGTCTGGACCAGTATGCCTACAACCATCTGTTTCAGGGATGGTAAGGCTTGATAATGAAGGTGAGCATACCTTCTATGTCATAACTCACTAGGGTTGATTTTGTCATGTACTAAGGCTTGAGTATCTTGACCTAGGATTTTGTATAACCTTCCTTCACGGGTTCCAATATCTCTAGCATTTTCTATCTTGGAGTCTTTAGACCATACAAGAAATTTTCCATCCACAAAAGCTACTCTATCTCCTTTCTCTTCCAAACATGAAATGGAAACTAGATTCTTTTTCAAACTAGGAACATATAAAACATTACTAAGATGGATAGAGTTACCTGATTCCATTTTGATAGTAGCTTGTCCAATTCCCTTGACTGCATAAGAGTTATTGTCCCCAAGCTCCACTTTATGAGGTGTCTCCTTCTCCTTCATGCTTGAGAAATTCCTATGGTCACCTGTCATATGCCTTGAAGCTCCAATATCAATCAACCACATGTCATCTTCAACTGCTCCAGTAAGGGTTGAGTAATAGAAGAAATTTGTCTCATCATTATTTGTCTTCTTTGAGGGTTCTTCATCATTGGAAACTGATGCATGATGTTTGTATTTTCTCTTCTTTGTTAGTTTAGGAAAATTACTTTTTTAGTGGCCATAATCATGGCATTCAAAGCATTGTACCTTTGACATATCTCTCTCTAACTTCTTTCTTGAATCATATATTTTCTTTCCTCCATGTATTTTAACCTTTTTTGCGAAGGCTTGAGCATCTTCTTCCTTTCAAGGTTTTCCTTTGGATTTTAACCTCGTCTCTTCATGTGCACAACGGGTCCAAAGTTCTTCTAACGTTGGAAACTCCTTCCTTGTATTCATGCTTGCAGCAAATGCATCCCATGATCTGGAGATACCATTGAGTTCTATGTTCACAACTTCCTTTTCTGGGATGACTTCAATAGATTGTATTTTATCTCTCAATTGAGAAATCCTCACAAATTATGAATCTATGGTGTCATCCTTTGTCATCTTTGTGTCATAGAGTTCATTCTTCAGACTCATCACTTGTCGAATATTTCTGACTGAGAAAAGGTTTGTTAGGGCATCGTACATATTCTTGGGTGAGTCATTATGAGAGATGTAGGGTATCGAGTGATCCTTTACAAAGTATACTATGATGCTCATAACATCAATGCCATTATCCTTGAACTTCTCCAATGTTGCAACATTCTAATGTTCCTTCTCTTTTCCTCCTTCAAACTGTGGTTCCATGATATTTCCTTTCACGATATCTAGGAATTTATTCTTGGCAAGGATGAGGTCAATCCTTGTGTTCCATGCTCTAAAGTTTAAATCCCCTTCTAACTTGTTTTCTGACTTCATAGAGTAAGTCATGACTTCTTTCGAGTTGGTCAACCTTTGAATTTGACCCAAAACTCAAACTTGATGCCTTGGCTTGCTGAGAGTACCAGGAGGTGTTACACATTATTTTTGTCATCCCTATGACCGTTAATGATGTAAACCTATCTGTTGTCTTCAGAGGGATCAATGGACTGAATTCCTGAGGAAAGAAGGGAGAAGAACTTTTCCTAAGAGATGAAATCATATTTTCCTTTGTAAAAACCCTAATAAGGAGGATTGTCGCACCCTATCCAGTTATAGGGGTGCGACGATCTCAGATTGTTGCATGCTGTACTAAACTTGGCCTGCGACGTTGTCACACTCTTCTCAGTTATAGGGGTGCAACGATTTTCATACGTGGGAAAAATGAACATCTTCTCGATGCTTATATTTGGAGAAGCTTCTATGGTGAGGTGGCCTCTGATTGGTTTGGATCTTACTCACTTTTCTCATTTAGTGGGATCATTCTTACCTCCTCACCTTATCCTCTTCAAATTATAAATGGAGAGGAGCTCTCATGGAAAAAGTTAGCTTAGTTGGATTGGAAATTTGGCTTGATATGGTTAGCTTGGTTAGAGTGGCTTTGAATTTTTCCTTGTCAAGATAGATTGTGAGTGACTTTCAGATCTATAGTCTCAGAATTCTTGGAGTAGAAGTTTGTGGGAAGCAAGGAACTGCTGGAAGGGATCTTACGACATCAAGGCTTTGTTTGTATTCTCCACTTTCTATTAATATCATACAACAATATGTTTCTTTTCCATAAAACCATTCTTGTTTTATTGTATGATTCCTTGATCACATACATAGGTTCTTGTTGAGTTTGCTTTATTTATTTCACTTTGTTGGCTTGTGTTCCTTTGCAGGTTTAATATTTCATGAGCATCAGAACGGAGTGAGGATGGCAATGACAAGAAGAAGAGAAATTTAAGCGATATGTTTCCCATCTCTTTTCAACTAGTAAATTCAATAGTCAGAGCCTAGGGAAAGGTCTATACTATGTTCTATTTTGTTCTAGTTCTGGGTGGTACTAGGGAGATCTGTTTGTGTCCACACTTACTGATTAGTCCAAGAATAGGAGGTGCGATTGGCTAGGGCACACTGGTCTATCTAGGAATTAGGTCAAGCAGTTCACTTAAGGTGCCTCAACAAGAGGGTTAGGGTTTTGTTGCTACAACAAAACTATGATTGCAATTGCAACTGCAACTAAGCAAATCCTGCCAATCTACTTTCCAGTGGTTATACTGTCCAAAGATAATGTGGGTCCATAACCTGTTAAAATAATAGGTGTGCTCGTTTCACCATAGACAATATCACTATATTGTCACCCAACCATAGGCACAAAGGGCATCCCCGAGCACCTTAACCTTGATAGGAAAAATAATTTCGGAAGCAATCACTAGGACCAATAACCAACCGAGGTAGCGTACCTCTCTCCAAAGCTAGCGTACCAATCAGAAAGTCCAAACCATAACCAAAGACCAAGTCACCACTGCAACAACTATAGCTCTCCACCAGTCATGCACAACACTAGTCCTTATGCAATTGTGAGAGTGAGTGAGTGCAAATGAGCTCAAGCGCCCTCTATTTATAGTCCTCCAAGTGACCTAACTGGGTCGAATTCTTATTCTGGAGGCTAATAATTTAATATAAATTATTATCTTGAGCCGAATTGTCTTCTAGGGTTGTTAAAAAACTATTTAGGTTTTCTCTTGCTTCCCAGAATATTCTAGCCTCTTCAAAGGTTTCACGTAGAGGTTAATATCTCCCGCAACTACTGTAACATCAACAAAAAATTCTTCCCTGAATTCAAATCTAGTCAAGATGGTGAAGAGGAAGTTGTAGCGGACTTGGTCGAATGCATTGGCCATATCTAATTTAATAATCATCCCATTCCCCCCCCCTCTCTTTTCTAGAGTGTATATGTAGCACACCTTTTCTGCTACTTTGTTTAATTGCTCTGATACCAAACTGTAGCGCACCTCTATGCTACCTTGTACATAACTCATACATATGTTATATAATCCACATGCATTCAACAGTTAAACACATTCAAGCTCAAAGTAAACATATTATCTACTGCTATAATTAACAATCCATAGCGTTTCATAATAATTCATATACACAACGGAATTCATGATAACATAAGCAACACAGTCCTACAAAACACGACTAAGGCATAATCAGATACTTATCTTTTAACAATGGTAGATTCCACCAACCAAGTGTAGGCCTTCCACGAATCTCCCAGCCTTAGACCGCACTACTCATCAGCTCAGCAATGGGTCACCCCCGAGCTGGGACCAAGCTCCATCCCAAGGCAAAGAATTCTAGACTAGGCTGAGGTTACAGGGAAAACAACACACAACCACAAGGAAGGGATTCTCTCCAAGGAACCTACCACGCTCACTGCCCATAGACCCTCATTCCCCACATGCCTGTTACACCCCAGGAGTATACACCTTCTCTGTCACCTGGACAGTCCTTTGGCTGCTAATCTCCCTTGCCTTGGGTTACAGGAACAGGCCGGACCGGAAGTCTCCGAGCTCTGTGGCAGCTATAGGGTTCCTTCCAGGAGTTCTCTCCTTCCTCTGCGCACTCTCTCACCTGGAGAGAATCGCTCACAGGCCAACAACATGTTCTTCCAACCTCAATCATCGCTCTCACCTGGAGAGAGTGTTGTACAAATGGCCACCAAGCCCCCTCGCAGTCTAGCACTGCATGGCCACACAACCAAAGGGAAAATGGACACGGATTTCCCACCGGTTCAACAACGGTGGATGGTCTCATGGATATGGCTATGGAAAAGGCTCCACACATAGGCTCGACGCTCAAACAGAGGATGTTTCAGATTTTCAGAATCAACACACAGGGTCAAACACTACACATCCACCACAATCATCAGGAATCTAGACATGAACACCCCAGGGAAACAACAACAGGTGCCACAGCATAACCAGTCTTATCAGGGACTGGACACTTCCATTTCCTCAATCCGGCAACACGAGATAGACCCACGCTCTGGTTCTCAGGGATGCGTCGAGTTGTCCATGCAGGGGTTGACTCAAACTTAATGGTTCACAATCGAAAGGGTGTCCATCCTTCCAGAAGAAAATACAGACACCGACCTTTTTGGTTTAGAGTGCATGAGGGTATCTCTTGTAAAGGTCGGACGGGTTCATGTTTCGACGATTGGGTAGAATGGAGGAGAGAGAGCCTCCACGACTTACCTCGTCTGTTTTATTTGCATGCATTAGGGTGGACACTTGTCACCCTTGAAACTRCATGCGTTCCTCGACATGCATTACCTTTCTTATGGTTAGGAACTTAGGATAAAACATAAATGGCACATGTTCTTTTGGAATAATAATAAAATATTATTCCCAAGGCTTAACACTTAGCCCCTTTTCCCACCTTCCAGCCTCTAATTCCTTGCCCACTCTATGGATTCTTAGTCCCTCTTCACTCATTCATCATGGTCGGTCTTCACATGGCAGTGTTTATATTTTATTAATTGTTCTGCGCGATTACATATACAACAACAGGCTCCTGGCCTTCAACACTTAGGCTCCCTGGCCTAACAACACATAAGCCTCTAGCTTATAAGAACTCGGCTCACCAGCCTATAAATCATAATTACAATTCTTTTTTAGAACATGGTTCACTACACGGCTCGGCCTTGGGGACACTGCAATATAGCCTTATGCACTAACATGACATTGTCTAGAATTTGGAAATTTTCCACAAAGCCTCCCTAGTTCGGGGATATTAATTTGGGAAACCATGGCTTGATTCCATTGGCAATGATTTATCAGATGATTTTGTAAGAGACATTGCAAAGGGACATTGGGAGAAATCTCTTGAAGGAGGAGGGATTGGTTTCTTTAGGAATGAGATATATCAAGTAGGAGTTGGTGTTCCCTCCCATTCTAGCAGGCTTCTGCACAAACTGAACCATATGAACCAAATATTTTTTAGTAATATGCCAACACATGAGACAAAAGTGCGCTAAGAAACCATCAGGTCTAGGGGCCTTATCCAGATTCATTTGATGTAAAACACCAAATATATATGCTTCTATTACTTACTGAAAGAGCACCTCATTATCCTTCTCACTGATTACTTGGCGCATGTTTTTAAAAATATTTTCCCGAGCTTCAATATCCCCTAGCCCATCTTCTCGATATAGTTTTTCAAAATTTTCTTTGGCTGCTACTTCAACTTGAGTATGTCCCTTTATGGATGATCCATCTTCAACCTTGATCTATGAAATTATGTTCTTACAAAGTCTAGCCTTAGCTTGGCGGTGGAAGAATTTTGTGTTTATATCCCCCACCTAAAGCCAAAGAATCCTTGATTTTAACCTCCATTTTTATTCTTATTCCTTGAGCACTTTTTGACATTCCATGAAAATTTCCTATTCTTCAGCCAATACTGCCATTGAGATAGGATCTATTTCCATAGATATTCGGGTCTCCATTTTCCAAACAAGCTCCCTTGCTACTTTCTTCTCTTTTTCTTATTTAATATTAACCCAATCCTAAAGGACCCTCTTGGTGTTTTTTAATTTTTGTTCCCAAATGTGTATCGAGGACACTTGAATCTAGGAGCACCAAGTGGAAGAAACAGGGTCCAAAAAGGAAGGGTCATCTTCCCACCCGGGATTAAAATAGAAGGGAATTGGACCAAGGGGTTCATAGTTGGATAAGTCCAATGAAAAGGGTCGGTGATTAGAACCAACCCAAGGGAGGATTCGGGACAAGGTTAGGAGGATTCATCTAGAAGGATCCCACTTATGAGGAATCTATCCATTCTAGCAGCTATGTGCCCAGAGACTTGTATTTTATTAGACCAAGTAAAACATCCACTGACATGCTTGATGTCCGATAGATCAAGTCCCAACATGAGGTCTTCCATATATTCTCTAGTTGAATCTCTCACTCTGTTTTAATCCCATTTATCAGATGCATGCATAGTGGTGTTAAATTCCCCCATGAGAATGAGGGAGGTGGTAGTGTAACTCTCCTGTAGATTTAGCAGAGATCTCCAACATATAATTTTATGATGAGACGGAGAAGGCATGTAAATGTTGAAAATGGAGAATGCCTTACCTAGGGGGAGAGGAGTCCGGTTCACTTGTATCCAGTTCGGAGATCTTGACCAATATTCCAATTTAAATAGTTGAGAGTTCCAAAGGGTGCATACTCTACCTTAGGCCCCTTGCAAACTCACTACTAATCCTGAAATTGCTTTCCAAATGTATCTGCTGTCTTGAAGGACTTCAATATCCTTAATTTTTTCGTTTCCTAGAGTAGAAGGATCTAAGGGGATTCTTGTCTTATTAAAATTCTAACCAATTAATTTTTATTTCCACTTCACAGACCTCTACAGTCCTAGGAAACTATTTTCATCATTTAGAAAAGGATTTTGGATTCCCCCCCTTTGGGGGAATATGACCACTCTGATTTTTGATAGGTCTGGGTTCTTTCTTTGTGTACCCATCCAAGGTACCCTATTTTCCAATCTCTATCCCCTTTCGAGCCACTGCTTCTCTCCTCTGAATATTCAATTTCCTACTTGGTTTCTTGACATAAGGAATTTTGGAGGAATTGAGATTCGATTCTTTCTGTGAGCTCTTAGTGATTTCACCATATTCTTGGTCTGTGTGGGTAATATGATGAGGGGATTCTTGAGGTATTTGTTGTTCTCCTAGTTTCTCCATAGGATACTGATGATCTAGTTTGGATCTGTCGACTTGTTCTTCCTCCATGTCAGATAGGGATTCATATAGATTTCTGGTTTCTATGCGCTTGCTAGAGTTACCTGGTGAGGATGTGGTCAAAACATCCCGAGATTTTGGATTGGAGGGAGATCCCTCATGAGTTGGAGTTTTTTCTGGTTGAGATCCTGGTTTAGTGGCTTGTTTTTTCCACTTTGGCTATTTCTATTGCTCATTAGTCTCTCTCACTAGTTGATTTGTTGGGGTTTTTGGGCACCATTTAGCAAAGTTCCCATATTCATGACATATTTCATTTGAAAGGTAGTTTTTCATAATCCACTTTCTAGAGGTATGTCCAACTATCCAAAGTGAGAGTGATATCCTCTTGGAGACCCTTTTCCAAATCAAATTCCACATAGATTCGGTCACATGTATGTATTCCATCTTTTAGATATGCTTGGTCAATGTATTTCCCAAGGGTATTGCCGATAGCACAAAGGGTTTCATCCTTCTATCAGTGGAGGGGAAGGAAGGGAAGTTTGAACCAGATGGGGACTTCTGATGAGATATCATACTCAAGATTAAAATCAGGGGTCCAAGGGTTGAGATATAACCCTCAAGTACCCATAAATTATATCCCACTTCTGGATATCAGGTCTTTGTTTGATTTTTCTTCAAATAGAAACACATAAAAACTCTTGCCACAAAGAAAGAAGGAGAATTTACCTTTTAAATTTTTTTTCCAGTTGTTTTCGATCCACACTGCTATATATATGGGTGAGGGTCATATCCTTGTGAATTGACTGATCAATCCATTCTCTACAAACTTCAGTGCTAGTGACATCGAACTCGCTTGCACATGAACCACCATGATCTTGTCTAGTTTTTCACGCATTTTGATGCCACATGCTTAGGTTTCTTGGGAAGGGCTGCAATCAGAGAGGAAAAATATGCAATATCCTCCAGGGGAGGTGGAGGGGGAGGGGGAGGGGGAGGGGAGGAGCCCCCTCCAAAATAGGCCATGTAGGCCGTAGAAGGAAGCATGACTAGGGTTTACTTAGGAGGATGCAGGCCACAGAGAAAAAAAAACTTTTTTATGAGTTTGCCTATCAAATTTCATTATTTTTATTATAGAGTTTAACTGTCATTGAAATATTTTGCAATTGTTTTAATTGCCAAAATTTATTTTCTTATTGATGTAGAATCGACATTTAATTTAATTCCATGTGATTTTTTCTATAGGAATTTCCATTTGAGTTAATCAATGAATTTTAATTTTAATTGTAGAAATTCAAAATCAACTTGATTGTCAAATTTACCTTTTTTTTTTCATTTTAGGAAATAATTTAATATAGCTTGGTGTTATCATAATATTTAAATTAAATTGTCATAGTAGATAAGGATAAGATTAGTAAAATTTTAGATTTTTTTCCCTATCATTACTAATTTATTTGCATAACATACATGCACTATCTCTGTTAAGGACCACAATATTCTCAAGGACATATTTTTGTATTGGTTTGAGTGCAAGATTCACACACCTGTGGTAGGCATCTTAGGGAGTCAATATATTTAAAGATTGGATAGTGGTTGAGTGACAAGGAGACCATGCCCTAGTGGATATTTAGTTGGGTTGGATATATAAGGTTCTAAGTGACACTTTAAAATATTTAGAACCTTTGTCATTTTCTCGTAATCCTTTGAGATTTTGAAGAAGCCAAATTTCCTCCCATTTCGCTCTAGTTGGAATACAAGTGAGCCAATACACAGACTGAATGAACACACTAGAAAGTATGAAAACGCATCTAGGTGATATACATTTAAATGTGATAGATATAGAGTGGTCTTACACTTGCACCCAAAACATAGAGCCCTTGTTGATGACTCATGGACCCTCTTTTATTATAGGTAGAACTAATTATGGCCACTTCTAATTTGCAAGACCAAAATATGAATAGGGGGACTAGTTAGAGTCATGTTACCCTTAGTGAATGTCATAAACATGAAGAGTTGTCTTGGGAAGTATAGACACTAAAGAACCAAGTTGATGAACAGTCTTTCTATCTCCAAGATATTAAGGGTATGATAGAGTCCATGGGATCCAAGTCAAAAATTCAGGGAAAAAGACGATTATAGGAAGAGGAACCCAATCATAAGGAGTCTATTAATTGTCTCAAATTGGTTTATGATATGAGGAAGTAGAAGGCTCTCATTTTTAGTGGGATCATGGAAAGAGGAAATGAGGCCAAATCCTAGTTGCTGAGCAATGAAAGGAACATGATGTTACATGATTTCAATGCATTGGAAAAAACCAAAGTCAATAGCTACTAGTTGATTGATGATGCAAAACTATGGAGGGACCATCTCAAGAAAAAAGGAAAAAAATGGACGAAGAGCACTTAAGTTGGGATTGACTTAAGACACATTTTGAAGAGAAGTACCTAGGAAATATGTATTATTAAAAGAAATAATATGAATGTTACTTAATCAAGTAGGGAATTATGAAAAAGGAATAATACAAACACAAGTTTGTAGCATTGGGAAATATGCCCTTTGACATAGTGAAGATACATGAGTTTGGAGATTCATTAGAGGACCCAGGGATTATTATAGAAATATCCATCCATTAAGATAGATTCCACCTATTTGGTGGTGGAGTTAGTTACAACCTCTTTGGTAGCGCGACACACGGCAAAGACTACTTGCACCACAAATGATCCCATGTTTGAGATAGTAAATGTAAATGTGTTGAACCTGCACATAATACATCTAGATAAACAATAATACACACATTGTAGAGAGAATTGGAGAAAGAAGAAGAAGGAGAGAAACAATGGAAGAATTCTCATTAATCGTTATGAATAATGAATAATTTACACATGATATACTCTGTATAACTCAATGAGTTCGACTTGAGGTGAACCAAGTCACCATAGTGGTGGTCTAGAGTGATCTAGACACACACCAACAGTTACGGGAGTGAACTGCCACCTATTCTAGTCTCTTAGGCAGTTACGGGAGTGAACTGCCACCTAGTTGAGTTAACTAGTCAAATAGTCTTCAGTTAATTGACTGAACATAAAGTAGTGAGGAGTTAACTCAAGGAATCAAGGCTAATGCGCCACTCTGGTGATGATACCAAGGCAAGGTAGAATTAGCATGGTGATGATCCCAATGTTTCATGGTGATGATCCCAATGCAACATCTAAACTCAACTCAACTAGTCAAACTGAAGTGTGAACTGAAAGACAATATTCTCCAGGTGGAATATTCTCTCCTAAAATATAGGTGACTCGATAATGACTAATTATGACTAATAAACAAACAAAAACCTTAGGAAAAATAAATACTAGGTGTGTGTGAAGTAACTCCAACACCCCCCCTGAACATCACTATGGTGAAAATAAAGATTGGGTCCCGCTAACGAGGCCATGTTAGGTACCCAAGTACAAAATATACACTGAAAATAAAGTGAGGAAAGAGGGAAAACCTAATGGGAACCCCCCCCCTCAAGGTACAATGTATGTAGAAAGAAGAACTATAGTTGCTAGGCAACTGTGTCCTTCACTCCAAGATGACCTCGCAGAGAATGGAATTTCTGCTCAGTGAAGGTCTTGGTGAAAATGTCCGCCGTCTGTTCTGCTGAAGGACAGAACTGTAAGTTGATGATCCCCTCGTGTACTAAGTCCCATATGTAGTGCATGTGGATATCAATGTGCTTCGTCCGCTGCCTCTGAACTGGATCTCTGCAGAACTTCAGAGTGCTCTGGTTGTCACACCAGATGACGATCGACCGATGAAACTGAATGCCCAACTTAGTGAGAAAATGTTGTAGCCACATAGCCTGAATGGTTATGTTAACTACCCCTCTGTACTCTACCTCAGCTGAAGATAGAACAATGGTAGCTTGCTTCTTGCTCGACCAACAAATAGGCCTAGAACCAAGACTCAATGAGTAACCAGATGTGGACTTACGATCAATGCTATTGCCAACCCAGTTGGAATTAGTAAAACCAATGAGATCTAATGTAGGGTTTGCTGCATAATGAATCCCAAAGGTGATGATGCCCTATATGTATCGAAGGATACGCTTTGTAACTTTCCAATGTAGCTCATGCAGCTCCTGCATGAACCTGGAAATTACGCCAAATACATATGAGAGGTCTGGTTTGGAGTGTGTAAGATACAACAAGCTCCCTACTAGCTGTTTATACAGTGTGCTTTCAACCAGTGGAGTCTCCCCGTCATCCTCAAGTTTGACTCCTGATAGGAAAGGATTCGGAGCAGACTTGCAGTTTGTCATGTGAAATCTCTCAAGGAGATCTCATGCATACTTGGGTTGAGACAGTTTGATGCCTGATGCATCCTGACTGATCTCAAGTCCAAGGAAGAAGTGTAGTGGGCCCATGTACTTATCAAAAAACTGTCATGAAGAATACTCTTGACTACAACAATCGCTGAAGTCAAGCAACCGGTGATCAGAAAATCATTGACATAAAGAACTAAAAGTAGAAGTGAATCAACCGTCCTAAGCATGTATACATTCCGATCTGATTTAGAATGTACAAAATTTTGTGACAACAGGTAGGAGTCCATCTTGGCATACCAGGCCCTCGGAGCCTACTTGAGGCCATAAAGTGACTTCTTCAATCGACAGACCAAAGATGAGTCCTGCATAAATCCCTGGGGTTGCTCCATGTAGATATCCTTAGAGAGATCACCGTGAATAAATGCATTCTTCACGTCCATCTGATGGACTTCCCATCCCTTGGCTTCTACAATGGAAAGGGCCAATTGAATGGAATCCATATTTGCTATTGGAGCGAAGGTCTCATCATAGTCAATACCATGAACCTGCTGAAAGCCTTTGGCAACACGCTTGGCTTTGTATCTGCTGATCTGTCCATCCGTTGCACTCTTGGTCCTGTAGACCCATATTCATCTAACAAGTTTTCTTCCAGAAGGAAGGGGAACCAATTCCAATTCTAGTTCTCAAGGAGGGAGTTGTACTCCTCCTGCATGGAGGATTCCCAAAATGGATTTCCAGCAGCCTCTCCATAAGATTGTGGATATGAAGACCGAACCAAGAAAAGATGCCTAAAAGGCAATGGTTCAGTGGTAGTGAGTGAAATAAGAGGCTCCTAAAAATTAGATTGAGTCCTCCTAGTATCGGTTGGATCACCGATGAGATCCCCTGCATCCTGAAGAGTAGTTTGTGCCCACTTAGGCCTCTGCTCTAGCTTTGCAACTGCATCTAGATGCTCTAACTCTGAATCCGACTGTACTGACTCTGAATCTAAATCTAAATCACCTGAGTCCTCTGAATCAGAAATATCTTCTGAAGAAGAGTCGATATGTGCATGCTCATCATCTTGGACAGGTGGAAGAATGAAGGTGTCTGCATGCGGCTACTGAGGTGCATGCGAGACACTTTCCTTGAATTAGACACTACGCTCAATGATGAGCCAGTCTGAGGAAAGATCAATAAGTCGATATCCCTTCACACCATTGGGGTATCCAACAAAAATGCACTCAATGCTCTGTGGATCAAGTTCCTTCCTCTTTTCAGAGGGAATCCGGGCCCATGCACGTGAACCAAAAATATGAAAGTGGGTTACTTCAGGCTTGAGGCTGCTCCAAGCCTCGTAGGGGGCCTTATCCTTGACAGATCTATGGGGAGATCTGTTTTGGATGTATGTTGCACAGTCAAGTGCTTCGGCCCATAGTCTCTGTGGTAGTGACTTTGCATGCAACATGCAAGATGCCATCTCCTTTAGAGATCTGTTTTTTCGCTCAACAACTCCGTTTTGCTGTGGAGTATAGGGAGTTGTGTGTTGCAACTGAATGCATGCCTCATGGAAAATATTTTGGATCTCATGATTCAAATACTCTCCCCCATTATCAGTACAAAGGACTTTGATCTTCTTTCTGGACTATGTCTCAACTAAGGCTTTGAAATCTTTGAGGTGTTGAGAGACCTCAAATTTTTGCCTGAGAAAGTAGATCCAAGTAAAACGTGAGAAATCATCAACAAAAATGAGAACAAACCCCGCTTTGTGGATGGATGGATGCAAAAAAGGACCCATAAGGTCACTATGGATCAGATCTAAAGGTGCGGAATCTCACTGAGACTTTCCTTTGTCGAATTTCTCTTGAGGGTGTTTCCTGAGAACACATCCCTCACATACTCCCTTGGAGAAATGGATGTCTGGTAGACCATCAACTAATATGTTCTTTCTAAGTTGTTGCATGTATCTGAAATTCAAATGTCCAAACCTTTCGTGCCATATCCTACTACTTTCATCTGCATGAGTAAGCAATAAAGAAGAATCAGGTTCAATGAATTTAGAAATGTATACAATCTAGATTGATGATTTACCTCACCGGTAGAAACCCTGGAGTTGGTTTGTATGTCGTAGATGTCCACGACATTTGGTGTGAAGATGCCTTTCTTTTCGGTGGCAGAATTCATCATCTGATACATGGAGAGAAGGTTGACAAAAATCTTTGGAACATGCAACACATTCTCGAAGCTTCTGTTGGTGAGTTCAATCCTTCCTTTGCCGGTGACTTCGATAGAAGAGTTGTCCCCCTTCAGAATAGGAGGACCTTTGCATGTATCCAATGAAGAATAGACTACTTCTGAGGTAGCCATGTGATGTGATTCTACTGAATCTACGATCCAAGCATCGAGAGAGAAGTTTATGGCAATCAAGGCATGTCTAGAATTTCCTTTCTTGGAAGTCAGATCTTCTGGCTTCTTCTTCTTTGCACCCTCGGGGATGTGATATCCAAGGTTATTTTGCTGAAGTATTTGAGACATCAGATCTATTTTCTTTTGCATGAATGTAGATTCTGAATGGAATCCTTTGTGACAGTATGTGCATTTCTCTCCTTTTCTTCCCTTTTCTCCTTTGGATCCGGAGGCATCAGTGAAGGGTTTTGTGTACCCTTCCTTCTTCGTATGTGCATGAGATTTCCACTTATCTTTATCTTTAGATTTCTGATATTTCTGGCTGCCATCATGCATAGTGAGTGCATGCGCCCTTGGGCCTTAGATTGCGCCTATGTTGATGAGCTTGGATTGCTCTTGTGTCAGGGATTTGATAAAGTCCTCAAGAGAAGGCATCTTCCAGGTGGCTCCAAGGGAGAATCTGACAGTATGGAATGTGGATACGAATATAGGAAATTTTAGTCCAAGCTTGGAAAGAATGGTGAGAACCATTTGTTTCTCCTCTGTCGATTTATCAACCCCGCAATCTTTGAGTTACGACAGTAAATCCTTGAATTTTGTAAAGCAATATGGGATATTCTCGAAGATTTTTGGATCCAATGTGAGCAGCTCCACCTCCATCATGTGTCCTCTCATATCATCCTATTTTCCAAAGAGCCCTTCCAATATTTTCCAGGCTTCATTGGAAGTCTTACAGGAAGATATGTGAAAAAGGAGATCGGGAGAAATAAGACTGCAAATTATTTCAAGTGCCTCATCCATGCGATTTAAGTACTTGGATTTTTCTATGGATGATGTTGGCTCTGTATCTGTATTCATGGTTAACCTATATAACCCATTGGATCAGATATTTATGGCTATTTTCTCCTTCCATGAAAAATAGTTGTAAGGTGTAAGAATGAATTCTTTTTGGAATACCATCTTTCCATTGTCTTCAATCTTTTGTACCTGCAAATTTTTTTGATGTATCTTTTTCTTAGCAGTATTTCGGCTTTGATACCATGTAAATGTGTTGAAACTTCACATAATAGATCTAGCTAAACAATAATACACACATTTGCAGAGAGAATTGGAGAAAGAAGAAGAAGGAGAGAAAGAATGGAAGAATTCTCATTAACCGTTATGAATAATGAATAATTTACACATGATATACTCTGTATAACTCAATGAGTTCGACTTGAGGTGATCCAAGTCGCCATAGTGGTGGTATAGAGTGATCTAGACACACACCAACAGTTACGAGAGTGAAATTCCACCTATTCTAGTCTCTCAGGTAGTTACGAGAGTGAACTGCCACCTAGTTGAGTTAACTAGTCAACTAGTCTTCAGTTAACTGACTGAACAAAAAGTAGTGAGGAGTTAAATCAAGGAATCAATGCTAATGTTCCACTCTGGTGATGATACCAAGGCAATTTCTAATTAGCATGGTGATGATCCCATTGTTGCATGGTGATGATCCCAATGCAACATCTAAACTCAACTCAACTAGTCAAACTGAAGTGTGAACTGAAAGAGAATATTCTCCAGGTGGAATATTCTCTCCTAAAATATAGGAGACTGGATAATGACTAATTATGACTAATAAACAAATAAAAACCTTAGGAAAAAGAAATCCTACATGTGTGTGAAGTAACTCCAACAGTAAAAGGGGGAAGAAGGAGAGGCAAGGGACTTGCTTGCAAACCCTCATAGGATCACCTAGCTTGGCTATTACCCTCCATTAGTTTCTTGGRGGGTCRAAAATGTTGAGAAATGTGAATATGAAAAGTGGATGTGAAATGTAAGCTCACTGATTATTAGACCAAAAAATTAAAAAGAGTGAATAGAAAGTTGTTCACTCCCTTATAAGCTCAAAAAACTAAACTAGACTAGTTTTTGGGGTCCACTGGAGTCTAAGACAACTTGAGTAGTGATTTGTTTATGCAATTGTGCATTGAAATTGAGTCACATTAATATCTATCACCTACAACCATGTGTTTTAATGTGGATAAAAAATTTAGAAAACAAATAATAGTTGGGAACAACAAACTCTCCATACCAAAATAAGTTTGAAAATGAGGTTGAAATAGCTTGGAAAGTGCATCGGACAAGGAAAAGTCAAACTGGGCTATATTTATTAAATATGGAATTTAAAACCAACTTTCTAATAGGTTTCTACAACCATAATCAACTGTGTAAGAGGGCTAGAAAATGTTTCAAATTTTTTTAATTTAAATTTCCTAAAGATTCCGACATAGTTTCTAATGTCTAGAAATTAATTTCTGAAGGTGAAAAGTATATAATAACCCTTTTTTCATCTATTTCAATTAGTTTGTTAAGTGTTGGGTTGACTAATAGAAGTTCGACATGTTAACCATGTGAATTTTGTAAAACATTATCCTAGTTAATCAAGTAATCAAGGATACCACACCATTTTGAAGGTTCTTCCTTTTACAATCACATCTTTTATCTCACAATATGATTCACTTGCTATAAAAATAGTGCATTTTCATACATAACTTGGTCAGAACAATGAGGGATCCATGCAATTCAAAGAATAATAGGTTGGCCCCTTCTTGTCATTAGCGTTTTTGGGCTCTTAAAGCCACTTAGATGGAAAAATGATACTTCCACAAATGAAGAGACCCAAGACTCCCTTGAGAGAGTTTAGTTAGGCTTACTCAAGTAAGGTAGTGTTTTTTTTTTTATCTAGGCTAAGCTAATCAATGCTCAAAACCATCAAATTATCAAATGAAACCAACTTGGCAAATGCTCACTCCATTGATACAAAGGTGATCAAGTTTATAATCCCCCCTTGAGGGGGACTTCCATCTTTGACTCTCAGATTCTACAAATTGGCAATGAAAAACTGAAATAAATACCAAGCCATCCATATGGTGAGATCACATCTTTCTTTCACAAGCATGTCTCTTGGTCAATCGAAAATGGAAGTTTTTTTGTGTGGTGGACATATTTTTTATTTGTTTTTTGTTTTATGATGTGCTTTTATGCTATGTTTTTTGGTTTTATGTGTGGGCCCCTTTAGGGGATACAATATAAAAATGAAAAATTAGTACAAAATGTGTAAACTTAATAGTAGTACCAGTTCACATTCCCTACTAAACTTGATTTTAACCATAATAGATATGATGACAAGGGAATCCAACCGTCTCCCAATCATAGGGTCACTTTCCTTTAGCATTCAACTCCGATGTCATGAAACTTATGAAGTTTAAATAAATATTACACAACCCAAAAGAATGGGGTTGAAGTTCTTTGCACGAGGCATAATTGCTATGTGGAAATATAGATTCAACTGGCTCTTTAGTGGGCTAAAATTGTGGATAAACAAAAGATTTTTTAACTTAAAAATCAAAGAAAATGCAACTTTGAACTGTGTGAGTATTTATCAAAACTAAATTAGTACAAGGAACCTGAAAAATATGGATAAGGATGGGTTTTTTTACTTGTCATCCTATGTTTTCTGGTTGATTCTCTGCCAACTTCTTTGCCTGAAACAGATCTTCAAATGGTTCCCTACTATTTAGGAGAACTAGATAAGGAAACCAATCAATTTACTAATAGGTAAGGAAATTTTTTCAGTGCGTATATATGCAAATTTTCAGAAAATATAACAAAAATATCAACATGCAAGTAAGAAAACGACCAATAAATATGGCTATCCTAGTAGGGTAAACCAACCAAAATGGACAATTTACCTATACACAATAATAATAATAAAATAGAGAAAAATGAATAAAAGGTAGAAGAGAAGGGACAAGAAATACGACCACTCCAATCATCAAAGAAAGATGACCTTAGGGTTTGCTTTTAAGGGATCCTAGACCTCTTAGTTGCGAGCTAAACAAATCATGCACGACTCCTTTAAAAAATATGCACAAACATAAAAGACAAACAACAACTATTAGTAAGTACATTAATTTAATCCAAGGAAACAACAAAAGTAACTTAGCTAATGAATCCCTCAATGGAGATAACCAACATAATCAACAACTATTTCTATCATTCAACCCTTAAGAAATTATATAGTCCCAACAACTAAATGAGAACAAGTGAGTAAAACACTAAGAACTCCGGAGAAAAATTATTAGAGATGAGTTTATTTTATTTGAAAAGTCCTTTCTTATATAAAGACATTCCTCTTATTTATATGAGAAGAGAAGGCTTAGGTTATGATACAAGAAACTTGTGAATTTTGAAAAAATAACAAGTGGATCTCCCAAAAAGGTTTTTTCTTCTTTCAAAAAAGGAATATCAAATATGATTTTGTTTCCAAATTTAATTACAATATTTTAATAGCAACAAGTAAAACATTTGAAATAATATAAGTTTTGATGAAAAGTGACAAAAAAAATGCTACATCATCATTCTTGATTTGGTATTGGTGCCCCCAAGTGACATTAGTGATTGTTAGTCATTATTTCATTGCTGCAAATTAGCTGAATCTTACGCTAAGGAGGCCATCAATGGTTTCCCAATTCACTGGGAATGTAGGTCTGTAGTTGGGAAAATGTTTGACTTGTTTAAGAGGGAAATAGGGTTTTATCATTGGTTGCTAAAATCAAGTAAATGACTAATGTTTGAGCACTTTTTGATCCGGATTTATGAGCAGAATGAAATGAAAACACAAATTTATATTATTAACCTAGAGACATAGTGAATAACAACATAGATATAGTAAAACTGGACTTCTATTAAATAAGAAATATGCTGAAATTGTAAAATGCACACTGAAACAAGCTTGATAGAATGGTGGCAAATTATCTCTGAGAAGAGATGTGACGGATATGCTTATTCGCAAGAATATGAATACAATGCGTATTTGAATTCCTTTTTACAATAAACATGAAAGCAAAAACCTAACCCTAGGAGATGAAGTGCCAAAAGTCATGTGGGCCCTGTTGGGGTAAGTTAGTACATCAACTTCCCAGGGTCGTAACTTTTGCATATGATCTTCGTTTAGGGCGCACGGTAGCTTGTTGGATAGGTATTGATGAGGAGATTCATTTTGGGGGCTCTATTAAAGCCTTTGGATATCATCGAGGTTCCTGATCGTGAAAAAACGTGGTTTAGGCTCTCAAAATGGACCCAGAAGTCCAGAAACTGAAAAACTGCTAAAAATAGTATGTTGCGAAAGAACTATTTTGAGCAAGTTGGACAAGGTGGGTGGCCACCAAGATCCTCCTAGATCACTTTTTATATTTTAAAATAATCTCTCATTGTTACCTATATAATTGCCCCAACAATTGATGAATAATGGATTCAATTTGAGTTAAATTTGGGTGAAAGGCCTATAGGCTTGAAAACTTGATTGGTTAGCATATTATACCTACGATTTTTAATTCTAAAATTTTATGCATTCACAACAATTTTTTGTCCATCAACATCACAATTCCTTTCGTTTGGAACAAGTCGAGCTTAAAATGAGTGAGGTTTGGCTCCAAAAAGGTCTCTACAAAGTTATAGTTGGAACACTGAAATGGGAAAATTTGAAAATAATAATGAAATTATAAACTGGATATCAAAAATGATAGACTGGTTCAAGTGAAGGGGGTGTAGATGAAATGGATTTATTTTTGTTTGGAAAAAAATATCCCTGGAGGCCTTTGATCATGCCTCATTTTGGCACTAGTCTCAAGGTTAAAATGGGCTAGTAACACTCCTAAAATCCTAACTAAATACCTAAACATAAATATTTAGTAATATGATTGTAGTTGCATTCTACTCTCCGATTTGGTTGTATTATCTCTTTCTGAGCAGAAATCCATATTCAGACGAGAAAGTTGTATTATTAATTCAACCAATAAGTTAATTTTTTTTTAAAAATTATCATATAAACTTTCAAAATTATATGATTTTTAATATATTACACATAGAGAGAGATATGTAAACTGCCATGGATATTCCACTAGAATAATTCGTCACAACATATCTTAAACTATTTTGAAATCTTAGATTTTTTCAGTATGTTTCCTTAGATCCCAAATTAGTTGATTACTAGCTTTGCTTGAATTTGTGAAATATATGAATTATAAAAATGAAAGAAATGAGAAAAAAAATATACACACCATCCACACAATTGAACACAAGATGTATCCTCGGGAACACAATACAAGAGAAAACACAGCTATAAGGTGATACCTATGATTTTCTCTCTTTTCTTCAGTTATGGAAAACCATTACAAAGAAAGAGGCACTCAATATGGAGTTTCCTTTGACACTATGGCATAAATGGCTACCTGTTGGCCCTTGGTTATGGAAGAAAGCGAAGATTAAGGAAAGAAGGCGAAGTATGAACTACGTAGAAGACACGTTGACTAAGATTAGGTCGAAGTGGTCAAAGAAGCATAAAGGAAGGAGCGAAGTAAGGGAAAATGAGCCGTTGAGCGAGAAGATCGAGGAAGACAGATCAACAAGGAAGACAGATCGTGGACAACTCAACAAGAGGAAAAAGTCACCAACAGATGCTTTGGAGCACCTCACTGGAAAGAAGGAAGGACAGGCTGGTGAAGCCCTAAAAATGCAGGTCAAGTTGACCTAGAGTTTTAGACACCTAGGGTTTTGGTACTTAGGGTTTTGACACCTAGGTTTTGGCCTAGGGTTGTTGGAGAGCCATTGTCATGTATAAATAAATATTAAGAGGAGTGAGGAAAGGTTCATTCGAGGTTGGTCATTGTTAGTCACCATTATTGATATTGGGTGATTACTATTGTGCGAGGAAGAGCTATTGTGTGTGAGAGCATTCTTGTATTGTAATATCTTCAGCTGGGTGCGAAGATCAACCCTGCAGCTGGGTGCCCAGGGAGGGGAGATATAGAAGAGAGAAAGAGAGAGAGATCTGCAAGCTAAATGCGCAGATAGAACTGTATGTTTTCATATAATATCAAGAAACATAGTTCTGTGGACGTAGCCCTAGGGAGAGGGTGAACCACATATATCTTGTTGTTCTGTGTGATTGATGCTATGTTATTTTTCTTTCTGTTATTATGTTATTACATCATTGTGTTAGATTTGAGATATAGTTCGTGCAGTAGGCTTAAAGGAGATAAAGAATAACTACATCTCTGTGTGTTATTCCTTTGAATCCACTTGCATTTCCTCTGGTTGTAGACGCATGTGTCTTGTAACCCCCTATTGCCACTTCGGGTGAAACTACATCTGCTCTGTAGGTGTTTCCGAAAGGGCCAATAGTTAGGGCTTATTGGTGCATTGTTAGAAGTTGAACCCTGGGTTTTGCCCTGTGCCAACAAATGGTTCCGTTGCCGGGACCAGGATCTTCTTAAGGGAATGTTAAGGTGGTTTCCATCAAAGACAAGATTCAAAAGTGGATAAAAGAACAAGAAAAGGACTTCGCTAAAGATCAGAATAAGAACCCTAGACTTATTACATAGGATTGGTTGGGAAGGTATATCTTTACTTATATACACAATATTTTCTTTGGAGGAATTCATAAGGTGCTATACAAATGGTTAGCTAGATTATCAGACACCTAGTTTGAGATCAAATCTAGACCACCTGTGGTTTGGACATCAGTGCTAATCAAGAAGTTCAAGAGAGTTGATAGCGCTGTGTCAAGAGCATTAGATCACTGGTTTGATATCACGATTGGAGGGTACATCACTGAGTTTTATATTGACTGAGTAGAGTCATATAGCCAGGCAGAGTTTCTTTAAGGGACCTGAAGAAATTTTTTTACACTTTTTGAATTTGAATATCAAGATGCTATTGCATGACAAGAACATTTTGAAGATACAATAATTGTTTGGATTGAAGAGCTAATTTTAAAGAAATCAAACAACAACAACAACATAGAGGTTGGACATACACGTAGTGGGAGAACCTTCAGAGAGGTTCCTCTGGTGAACTTGTTTGAGCTTAATCATGAACCACTAGCACATGACGAAGGGTTCTACAGTGGAGAAGAAGAAGATCTATTGAACAAGGAACAGTCAGGATCCGCTGGAGAAGAGGAAGAGAAGACTGAAGAACCTCACCGAGAAGAGTCAGAGACTTCAGGAACTGTGTTGATTTTTGAAGTAAGTACTATTACTCCTTCTGTTGTTTTAGCAACGTTAAGTAACCAGAGTAGTCAGATTTATCAGAGCACTCAGAGCAATGTTACTAGTAGTTCAATACATACTTAGTCAAGAAACCTAGGGAGATCTATGGCAGATGAAATGAGGCTACCTATCTTTAGAGCATATGGATCTAAATATTCTGATCAACACTAGTTCTTATGCGAGGTTGTATGGAGTATTAAGCAAGTTAACGATGAAGAAGTTAAGAGAGATCAGTTTAGTACTACCATGAGAGACCACACACTAAGTTGGTATATGGATTTTTCTACAATGACTGCACAACCTAAGCCGCTAAATACCATCAAAACTTCATTGAGCACAGAATTCAAGAAACCTAATTCAGAGTCATAGTGCATTACCGAACTGAAAGAAATCAAGCAGAGAGTAGCTAAAATTGTTTGGGAGTTTGATCAAAGGTTTAATACCTTGAGAGGCTGTTTGAGTTTTTAGATCCTAGACGATCATAACAAGGAATGGTTCATTGCTACCCTCTTACCACACATCATAGTTCCTTTGATGCAACAAAAGGTTTCTTCGCAGGCCGAGGCATTGGAGATTGCCATGAAACTAGAATCAACCCCTATGGGAGAATCCATCTCAGGTATGAATCAAATTTTGAGTTAGCTAACTAGCTTATCTCTGCAGGTCAAAGATATGAAGAAAGAAAAAGGAAAATATAAAAGAGAAGACATCTGGTGTATCAGATGTAAATTAGAGGGCCATGATAAGGAGCACTGTCCCCTATTTCATGAGTACTTGACCTCTGGAGCTTCGATCCCTTCGAACCAGGTTACTCTACTCTCGTGCGAGGTATGTAGAAATAGACTTCACCCTGGTGAATGCTATTACATGCAAAAATATGTCCAGACACCTACAAACCTTTACTGCACATTCTGTAAATCTATGGGGCACGATGAGAAGAAATGTAGGTCTTATGACCTCTTGCATGAAAGATAAAGAGATACATATAGGATTCAAGGCAAAGTACATCAGGAAGGAAATTCTACGCAGTTTAATTCCCAGGAAGAGGAAACTTCAACCTTCGTGGTGGATTCAGAGGAAGAGGACGAGGAGGAGGCATGGGTCAAGGTCGAGATCAGATCATTTGTTATAACTACGCACAACCAAGACATTTTTCAAGGGACTTTCAGAACCCTTATACCACTTGCAGCTACTGCAACTCATTTGAACATGTTATTGAAGATTGTCCCATGCTGTTAGCCAAACTTCAGGAGAGACGAGGAGGAAACCAACAAATACAACTAATCTCAGTAGAACCTTGCGGAGAGGATCCCAGAGTCGATGTTATCACTAGAGGAGGTGATGTTACAGGTGAAGACAGAGTGACCCCAGAAAATACTACAGAAGAATCAAGGGTTAGAAGAGCTACAGAGAAGACACAAATGTTTGATCCGAGGGAAGAAAAGCAGACGTTTGAAGAGGCAAGAAAATAATTTGGAAGAGATCAGGCTTCTTCATCAATGACACAACAAGAAGTGAAAGAATTTGGAATGGATTTGGAATTTGATCGGTCTACATCATCTAGAGAAGGAAAAGAGGTAAGCAAGCTTATGGAATTCTTATGTACTTGCATTAATCTGATTAAGGATGAAAGAGATGTACAAGAACTACAAAATTTAATCAGACAGTATGAGATAGGTAGGATAGGTCCTCTACTGAATAAAGTAGTACATCAAGTATCCAGAAACATAAGGAAAAATAAGGAATTACGCCTTAATTCTAAGATTGGAGACTATGACATATATTATGTGGTCCTCGACTTAGGGTCAGAGGTCAATGTTATGACGAAGTAGACCTGGGAACTGATGGGAAAACCTAATTTGATTTACTCCCCTATTAGTCTTAGGATGGCTGATCAGTAGGCAGTAAGCCCCTTTGGAAGACTGGAGCATATCCCTGTGGACATCGACGGGGTAAGGACATTTGCAGACTTCGAAGTGATTGAAATAGGTGACAATAACTATCCTTATCCTGTGTTGTTAGGAATTGATTGGGCTTTCAACAATTCCACTGTTTTTGACTTAAAGAAAAGAAGAATGACATTTGAAGGTGATGGCCTAAGGGTCATTGCACCTCTTGATCCTGATGAAGGCCGCAGGTACACAGAACCCATTAGAGAATAAGACCATGCATATGAGCTAGAGAATATATATAAATTGACAGCAATACAACATGATTACATTAATCCTACAACATATGGGAACTTAAGTTGGTGAAGTGACATCGCATGCTCATCAGATTCAGAAGAAGAACTAGAGAATTGATAGAACAAAATGTATGAATTTTTTGCGTGGAGATGTGCCAGATTGACCAAGGAAGTTCCCTGGATTGGTATAGAAGTAAGTAATTTACCCTCATTTGATGGTTTAAATCATTTAGAAACCTTCTTATTAGAATTTGAAGAAATCGTACAAGTACAACAAAGGTTGTTGGCACTGGATGAGGCCTTGAAAGAAATGCCAACAAGATGGTGGGGAACACATAATAAGAACATCACGGACTGGGTGCAATGTCACACTTTGATGACAATGCACTTTTTAGAACAAGCTGAAGGGTGTGAAGTTTGATACACAGGTCGAAGCTATCCGAAGGACCATGTGCGAAGTTGTGAGGAGGCCTAGAGTAGCATTCCTTAATATCAGTGGGTGCATAAGTTCATTAACACTTTGGACACAACGCCTATTAATTGGTATCTTCAAGTAGAAGTACACCTCACCACTACATATTAGTACGGTATGACTCAGAAATTTGTAGCTACATTTTTATTTTAAAGTTAGTACCCCTTATTAGATCAATCTCTATAAGTTGTAAGACAAAAAGTCTTTGAGGAGGCACCTAACGTCCTTGTTGAGAAAGAAGAGGATGAATGGATTGTACCTCTTCAGAAAGTGAAAGGCTGTTTCAATATCAATGATGATAAAGACGATGATCCTAGGAATGTGAACATCACACAAACTGAAGGACAGAGAGATGTAGAAGGACCAAGAGTCAAACTACCTTTCATTGGACAACCAATCAAAATCAAGAAAGTTAATATTGGAACACAACAAGAACATAAGCTCACAAATGTTGGACATTATTGGGATGATGCCACTATTGATAAAATCACAGAACTACTACATGAATATCAGGACTTGTTTCCAACCAAGTTCACCAACATGAAGCGAATTAAAGGGACCATGGGATAAATGAAGATCCCCTTGAAACTATATGCAAGGCCAGTCAAGCAGAGACCCTACATATTGAATCCCAAGTATAAGAAGAAATTCAAGATTGAAATAGAGAGAATGTTGGAAGTTGAAATCATAGACCCTATTGAAGAGTAAGAATGGATTAGCCCTATGGTGGTCCAAGATAATAAGACAAGAGAGATCGGAATCTGTGTAGATATTTGGAAGCTTAACGATGCCTTCTTGCATGACCCATTCCCCACACATTTTACATATGAGGTTCTAGATAATGTGGGAGGAAATGAAGTTTACTCCTTCACAGATGGATTTTTAGGTTATCACTAGATCAGTATTGCCAAGGAAGATTTCCATAAGACCACATTTGCAACAGAATGGGGTTCCTTCCAGTACACAATGATGCCTTTCGGATTGAAGAATGCACCAGCCATATTTTCTATGGTGGTGGTAAAATCATATTTTTGGCAGCATATTTTGATGATTGGACTATTTTTAGCTTATTGCAAAATCATATTGAATGTTTAATACTAATGTTTGATAAGTGCAGGCAATGTAAGATTGCCCTGAACCTAAAGAAGTGTATCTTCTTTTCACCCTTTGGAGTGATTCTAGGACATATTGTGTGTAAACAGGGGTTGCTGGTAGATCATTCCAATATTTCCATCATTGTTGATCTACGTCCTCCTACTTCAGTTAGACAGTTGCGCACTCTGCTGGGGCATACTGGATACTACAAAAATTTCATCAAGGGCTATTCACAGATAACAAAACCTATGGAGAAGCTTTTAAATAAAGATTGTCAGTTCCAATGGTTAAAAGAATGTCAGTAGAGCTTCGCCACAGTGAAAAAAAAATGGTAACTGTGCCTATTCTGTTTTTCCCAGATTGGAGTAAGGAATTTCATGTGCATGTCGATGCATCATCTATTTCATTAGGATAAATGCTAGCACAACCAGGAGTAGTATGTATTGACCATCCACTATCCTTGTCTAGCAGAAATATCTCTACAACTAAGATAAATTACACTACCACTGAGAGAGAAGGTTTAGCCATGGTGTACGCGTTGTAGAAATTTTGACACTACTTGCTGGGAGGAAATTTTAAGATGTTCACTGATCACTCTGTGTTGAAATACCTAGTCAACAAGCCAGTGTTGGGGGGAAGAATATTTAGATGGCTACTATTATTCCAGGAATATGATTTTGAGATTGTGGTCAAGACAGGAATAATGAACAAGGGACTTGACCACTTGTCTAGGTTAGAACATGGAGAGGAACCTACCAGTTTGGAGGATACACTACTTGATGCACAATTGTTGTCCATAAGAAAGGTCGATGATCACTTCACTGAGATAGTCCAGTTCCTATCAACAGGAATGGAACCTCGCGAATATATAGTCATTTAGAAGAAACAACTGGTAGTTCGAGTTGCATGTTTTTCACTTAGTAGTTGGACAACTTTATAAGATGGGACTTGATGAGATCCTAAGGAGATGTGTTATGGAGGCAGAAATACCACTGATTCTAGCATAAGCACATGAAGGCATCGCAAGAGGACAATATGCATGTAAAGAAACAACGTATAAGGTTCTTAGAGCTAGCCTTTGGTGGCCCACTTTACACAAAGATGCTAAGGAATACTATAGAGCCTACGATGTATGCCAAAGAGTTGGGAAACCTTCCAGAAGAGATGAGATGCCTTTATCACCTCAACTAAATTTACAGGCATTTGAGAAATGGGCGATTGATTTTGTGGGACCTATCAACCCACCAGGAAAGCGCACGAGAGCGAGGTACATTATCACTGCAATAGAGTATTTGACCAGATGGGGAGAAGCAAGAGAAGTTAAGGATTGTAGTGAAAATATAGCTATGTGATTCATATTTGATGATATCATAACCATATTTGGATGCCCGAAGACCCTTATGAGTGATTGAGGTACACATTTTATTAATAAGACTATTGAATAATTGACTCAGGAATTTGAAGTTCATCATCAGAAGAGCACTCCATACCACCCACAAGCGAATGGTATAGCCGAAGATTTCAATAAGATCTTGGAGACAACGCTGATGAAGATTTGCAATGTGAACGAGGATGATTGGGATTTGAGAGTACCAACAGTATTATGGGCCTATAGAACCACTTGTAAGAACATGACAATGCAGACTCCCTTTAAGATAGTCTATGGCCTATAAGCAGTCGTACCTATGGAATATTTAGTTCCTAGTCTAAGAATTGCAACATTCACAGATATGGATGACACAGGCACTGTGCAAGAAAGACTTGCACAGTTGGTAGAACTGGAGGAAGACATATTCATTACAGAATTTCACCAACAGGTATAGAAGGAACGAGAAAAGGCCTATCACGACAAACATATCAAGAGGAAAGCCTTTAAGCAAGGAGATTTGGTATTGGTATACGACAACAAGTTCATGAAGCATCGAACGAAGTTCAGGACACATTGTCTTGGGCCATATGAGGTTGCCTAGGTTACAGAAGGAGGAGCTGCTCAGTTGAATACTTTGAAGGGGGGATGGAAGGAAGGTTTGGTAAATGGGAGCCAGTTGAAATTATACTACGACAACCAGCTGAATCACAACTCTCAGTAAAAGAATAAGAAGAAGGGTGTAGGTACCAGGTGCAGTTGAAACTAGGTACCAGACACAGAAAATACAGTCTGCACAAGAAAGGGAGGAACAAAACATAGAGCATAGGCTACTCCGTGCAGTCTGAAGATGAAGAAAACAAAAGGTTCAGACCTGTAGTGCCTTGGGATGAGTCACATGTGAGTGTTGGGGGCCTGTTAACCCTTGGTTATGGAAGAAAATGAAGATTAAGGAAAAAAGGTGAGGTACAAACTATGCAGAATACACATTGACTGAGATTGGGTCGAAGTGGTCAAAGAAGCAGAAAGGAAGGAGCAAAGTAAGGGAAAATAAGCCGTTGAATGAGAAGATCGAGGAAGACAAATCAACAAGGAAGACAGATCGTGGACAACTCAGTAAGTGGAAAAATCCACCAACGAATGCTTTGGAGCACCTCGTGGGAAAGAAGGAAAGATAGGCTGGTGAAGCCCTGAAAATGTGGGTCAAGTTGACCTAGGGTTTTGACACCTAGGGTTGTTGGAGAGTCATTGTAATGTATAAATAAAGATCGAGAGGAGTGAGGAAAGGTTCGTTCGAGGTTGGTCATTTTTAGTCACCATTATCGATATCGGCTGATTACTATTGTGTGAGGAAGAAGTGTTGCTTGTGAGAGCATTCTTGTATTGTAAGATCTTCAACTGGGTTTGAAGATGAACCCTATAGCTGGGTGCGCAGGGAGGGGAGATAGAGAAGAGAGAAAGAGAGAGAGATCTGCAAGCTAAGTGCACAGATAGAATTGTATGTTTTCATATAATATCAAGAAATGCAGTTCTATGGACGTAGCCCTAGGGAGAGGGTGAACCATGTATATCTTGTTGTTCTGTCTGATTGATGTTGTGTTCTTTTTCTTTCTGTTATACTGTTATTGCATCATTGTGTTAGATCTGAGATATAGGTCATGAAGTAGGATTAAAGGAGATAAATAATAACTATATCTTTGCGTGTTGTTCCTTTGAGTCCACTTGTATTTCCTCTGGTTGTAGACACCTGTGTCCTGCAACCCCCTATTGCTACTTCGGGTGAGACTGCATCTACTCCGCAGGTGTTGCCGAAAGAGCCAATAGTTAGGGCTTGTTGGTTTGCTGTTAGAAGTTGAACTCTGGGTCTGCCCCTGTGCCAACACTACTACAAAATATTCCACCTCCTTTATTATTCTCTCAAAATAGCACTCCTTGGATGATTTTCTCAACTATGGAACAAGTACGATACAAAATAATGGAACCCCTTCTCCTCCTAGTGGCCCAATATTTAACATAGATCGATAGCCATCTAGGGTTAGGTTTTTGACTTCCTAAACCCTTAATTAGTGATAAGGTTTGAACCTTCTAGAATCTTATTGAAAGTCCACACGTGGCTAGCCCCACATGTTTTGAGTAATGGGGTTTGACGTGGTATCCACTCATACTGTGGTGGTCAACACAATAGGTCAACTTGTATGAGGCATGAATTTTGCATACGAACTCTGATTGAGGCGATTCTTGCACTGTTGGAAAGGTCTCGATTTGTAAAATATGAAATATTCCTCCATAATATTTTTAGACAAAACAAATGTTGTTTGATGCCTCAAAATGGTTCCAGAATATTTTGAACAGTTTTTTGGACCCAATTTTCCAAATTGGAACCTACTGCTAAAATGGCTCTACAAGCTGATTCCTCCAATTGTTTTCCACCCAAAAAGTACTGAGATAGATGAAAAATTATATAATGATCCAATATGGATCACACACACATATATAATTAAACTAATTATATAAAAAACGTTTCCAACCTTTTTTAAATATCACGTGTCAACTCTATATTTAACACGAAAGGAATTATACATTTCCCTCATATTGGACTGTACAAAGTACCTTTCAACACAATAATCATTGTGCCAAAAAACACTTTTTATAACCCAATATGAAAGAGATATGTAATTTATTATCTTCTCTCAAAGTTTTCAATAGACATAGCTATGATTCTAGTTACCACATATCCACTCACATCTTCGACTTCTAAACTATATAACAAAACATTTTTTTGAGAATTTTGACATTGGGTTGCAACCATTACATAAACCCTTTTTAATTATTATTATTTTTAAAATTTTGTGCCCACCACTTATTTGCCATATTACATTCTTCCCAAAATTTTGATATACCACAGTTTGGAATATAACTCCATGCATAAATTTTAACCAAACTTTGATTTGTATCCCTGCATATGAAACTTTGGTTTTGGTTTTCATATAAATTTATAAAAGAAACACATAATCGTAGTTTGTATTTCATATAAAATTAAATCATATAATAAACCCTCTTTTGTTTGAAAGTTTGAATTGTAGCTCGATGGATGTGGCCCTGTATTAAATTTTAATGATGGATTTAGGCATAATATGGAGTGGTAGATTGGGATAGAGTGCATGGAATGGGTTTGGATGTTTGCACCATGGTTTTAATCATATCACTCTTCATAAAATTTTGACTTTGATATTTATGGAGGCCTTGGGATGTACACAAATGTGTAAAAAAAATTAATGCTTCAAATTAAATTCAGACCCAATATTTAATAAATCTCAATACTAAATTCAAGCCCAACATTATTACACATTCAAGGCTTATTTTCCAACATGAAAAAAAATAAAATATTACACATTCAAGGCTTATTTTCCAACATAAAAAAATAAAATAAAAATGAATTTGAGTAAAAAACCAACAATGGGAACTAAACCAACAACCAATAAATCCATAAACCAACCATTCAATCCACCATAGTATTCCAAAAATATCAACCCATCTAACACTTAATAAAATTTGAACCAGTGAAATTCAACCCTTTACTAATAAAAACTAAGCCCAACTTTCAATCCAACTTACAAAGATTTAGCGATTGGAGGGACAATGGAGGAGGTACCTGCTCACTAAAGAAGGAGGATGTACGAACTACAATTAATCCACCCTATGAATGTTCGAATTAATGTTTGAACTAGAGTTTTATTCCCTTCATCCAGTGTACTTGCAAATGAAGGGTTGGAGAGGAAGATAGCCTTTTAGGTTTTTGGTTTAATTTTTGATTGATATGCGTTTTGCATGAGAGGGTTGCATGGCATGCCCATGTGCTTATTTTAAACTTTTTTCTTGAATTGCATGTCAAGTTAACTAAGTTGACTTTTTACTAAAAATTTACTAAAGGTGGTTGAGGATGGAGTTGGATGAGATAGAGTTGGAATGAGACACAAAGTATGTTTTTGGAAAGGTATCGATGAGCCTACCACAACTGCACAATTGGAAAACTAATCATGTTCCATCTAGACCCTCATTTTTTCTCAAGAATATCTTCCTTTTAATATTGAATTTCCCGTGGGGCCTACAAGGTACTCAAACTTGCGAAGGTTTCCAAGTCATCATACAATGTCCAATCAAGGAAAACAAAGTATCATTGAAAAGGTCTCGATGATTACTTCAATGACATGGACTCGTAGATCTAACATGAAGCTTTTAAGCACTGTTTTGACTGACTTGAAACTCTACCATGCAAGCTACCTAGACCGTGCCCTAATCACAAATATGAACATTTGTGATAGAATTAATTTGGACATTTGATATTAGAATGGGGTAAATGAGGTTTCGTTGGAAAGGTCTTGGAGCTAAGTATAACATGAACATTCAAATTTTCTAATTTAGAGAATATCAATAACACTTTTAAAAACCTAAACCTTTTCCACCAAAATGCTATTTGGAAATAGTCATAAACTTGCAAAGGCTCATTCTCACCAATTGAGGGTGGAAAATTGACATATGATATAATTTTGGAGAGGTATTAGACTATCCTATATCACCTTTTGACATGATTTTCCATTTGTACTAGATTCATAATAGAATATGATCATGAAGTCATGTTAATATAATTTGGCCATCTACGTGGTGTGAAACTTGCACCCTTTGTAGACAAGGGATATAAACTTGAAATTAGGAAAATGATGGATCATTGGAAAGATGATCCCAAGTAGGGTACAAGCACTAGATATTTTGAAAAGTGGGTAAAAATCACTCTATTTTTTGTGAAATATTCCGCTCACATGGAACTCACCTAGTGACCAGTGAAAGTTGCCAACATTAAAATTTTTGCAAATTGAGTCTTCATCTCATGAAATATGAACTGATTTACCTTAACATATGGAATTTTGATATGCGAGGGTTTTGGTATTAGAGATAATATTAGGATGGCTTCCCCTAAGGCCAAAATATTGTGGTTTTGAAAAAATCCAAACAAGGTCGGATTGAGCTTGATGAAGTGCCAAGAAGATACTTTTGGGCACTATTCCCTTGATGGTTGTAATGAATGTGTCTTATGGGTGATAGTCATCTAGAGAATACTTTAATCTTGAATATATTTAACCCTACTAACTTAAACTTGATTAGTGATACCTTATCCAAACTAGAACTTGAACCCTATAACTAACTTAAAATGGATGACTAATACTCTTTCGGTTCTTGATTAGTCACTATTTTATTAAATAATTAGTTAATGTGACCACTTTAATACTCTTTAATGGGGAAAAATTCACAATGATTATGAGTCCTACCACTTCTACTAGAACCATATTTTGAAAGGTTGCTTAGAGCACTTAGGAAGATATACAATGCAAAATCTCATGTTGAGCCCTAAGAAAAATTTTGGGTCCACATTCTTGGAGCCAGAGGGAAAATTCCTTCTAAGGCATGTTAAGTAATGAGATACCCTACGTGACATGTGGGAATACTTGGTAAAGGTTGTACCTTTTGAAGGGACCAAGGGGATTGAGGTGATGGGGGTGGGTGGGGGAGGGTTAAAATTAGTTGTAGGATGAAGAACATTTTTCATATTAGGGATACATATAAAAATGAAAGTGGTGAAAAATAAGCATATGTAATAATTTGTACCTAGATTCACAAAGAAAGGAAGAAATGAATAATGACCCAGGGTTTGTTGAGCATGTGGCCCAAGTGATGTGGGTACCTCACCTAGATTATGGATTAACTGTGAGAATTGAGGCTTAATATGAACATTGGGTTGAAACAAAGTTTCATGCATGCCTTAAATTATTGACCAACGAAAAAGAAATTGAGAGCCATTTTCAATTAGTGACCCACAAGAGAAAGAAGCTAGCAGGAAAACCAATCAACCAAGGGAGTAAATAAATATGAAAAGATTTTGCAAAAGAAGCTAAATTATCTCAAAACTCTCAAGTGTTTGTACTCTGTAAGTAAAAACAACATTGTTTGGGAACTGCCACATCATAAGTTCGGGCAATGAATAGTTGCAATCATGCAACCATGTTAGCCATCATGTCATTATGTTTCAACTTCATCAGGAAACATTTATACTATTTCTCTTCTAGACTTTAACCTAGTAACACTTAAGCTCAATCTTATTTATAGTGATACCAAGCAACCATTTCTTTCGATAATGTACTTATCTAAAGGATTCCTAGGATGATACTCTTTCAATTAGCAACACGGTGACAAGAAACTTGCTTTTCACATTAAAATGAAACAAACTAAAATTCAAGGAGAAGTAAGTACCCTACAACACTAAAATGAAAAGGAAAAGATCGAGAGGACTACAATTAGAAATAAAACAAAACAAGCAAAAACCTCAAAAATTAAAGATAAAGCCAAAATCAGAAGGAAGCATTCCGAGCTAGTAAAACAAACAACCTGAGAAGTGAAAGAACATGCCACTAAGGTAAAAAACTTTAGATTTATAATTTCACTATGTGATCAAGTTTGGAAAGTGATTTGACCAAGTGGGACTATTTGAACATTTTGGTCCACACTTTTTCTCTACATTGAATGAATCTCTAATTGTAAAAGTAGAGGAGTTTAGGGCATGAAGTTATAACAACCATGCTTCTTAAAGGCACTTTTGTGCATTTGAAGGTTGAAAGTTCAAAGAACCTCAATTTCAGGATACCAATATGTAGAATCAAGTTGAGGTTATCATTGAGATACTAGGGATTAACAAGTACAAAAAAACATATAAAAATCTATGAACTAAGACACCATTAAGTTTAACCACATGGTCATGCAAAAAGACACCATCATTTGGGATTTGTCCCTTAATGTTTTGTAGGTATTTCCAAATTCCGAAAACAAAGTTACCAACTTAACAAGAACTCTTCAGAGTTATTGTTTTTTAGAGGTCACATTGAGTGTCTATTTTTACCCCCAAATTAGAAAGTGGTGCTATCAGTAGCACCCTTTTTTTGGGGGTGGTTAAACTTCTAACATGTTTGAAATCATGTTTTTGAAAAAACCCTTAAAACCTTAAAATTGACCCTCGAATTGAAAAGTGATGCTACCGGTAGCACCCATTTTTTTTGTAGTTAAAATTACGACTTAATTGAAACCATGACCCCGTAGATGGTACCATTACAGATTAAAAAATCAAAATTGGCTTCTATATCATCACTTGAAACTTTATTTATTAATTAATTTTTTTTTTTTTTTAAACAATGACATTAAAAAATAAATAAATTCGAAAAAACTCCACAAACAAGTTAATTTAAACCAAAACAAAACAAAAAACACTTATTTAAAAAAAATAAAAATCCATAAACCAATTTAAAAAAATAAATAAAAATAAAAACACATAAAATAAATTGATTTTTTTTTTGAAAAGACCCTAAAACA
>ML793892.1:146727-177606 GCA_009831015.1 Picea engelmannii
TTTGTTTTATACAATTCCTCCATATGTCACTACTTGGAACCTCTCAGAAAAGGAGTTATAACAAAAAAGGCATACCTTGCTGAATTCTGGCTTATTCTAGAGAGCGACCTTGTAGAGCGTGCCCTGCACAGATTTTTTTTTGAATCGATCTGAAAATTTTAAAAAGAATACCAAAGATTTTACTTTAACCAACACATTTTGTCTTACTGAATTTGTATATGTTATGAATAAGTTATGACATTTTTACTCAAAACACATGTTTTAGACTAGTTTCAGGACTAGCCACAAACCCTATTTTCCATGGAATGTAACTCCAAAAATACAACGACCTAAAAGCTAAAATTTTTACCACATATACTTGGATATGTTTCCTCAATGAATTATCAATTGCATGGTCTGAATCATTCTAGAAAAATGGTGAGATGACCTATAAATAACATACCTTAGAAAGCATCATCAAAAGAATTTATCCTCCCTTGAATTACGACCTTCTTTTCTTCACCTTCCCTCTGAAATTCGGATTAGATATCATTTGGTTACCTCAGTCACCTATATATATTCAATATTCTCAAGTGTGATATAAAACAAGAGAACCTTGCCTCTTATTTATACTCTCCAAGTAGCTTCCTTAGAAGCATCTTATAGGTCACTTTGCCCACTTTCCTTATTGTAGGGTTAACCCACTTCTAATTTCTCCATTAAATTTATTATTTAAATAATTTCTTTTGTATTCACTTTGAATTATAGTACACTCATCACTTCACTTTATTATTTACCTTCTAAAATCTCTTAAACCACTTTGACTAATTTGACCTTTTGGGGCTTCTAGATGACATATGCGGGTCCTCCAACTTCGTAAGGCCATAACTCTCACACCGCGAGGAGTTATGTGACGTTCCACATACCACCAGAAATGGCATGACATGTAATATCTATATAGAATAGTCTTACCTAAAAATATATCAAAACTCATACCATTATTCATCATACAAACTTGGGTCCATTACCCAAACCTGGGTACTCCAACTTCTCATGGACATAACTCTCTAACAGTGAGGAGTTATGTGACGTTACACATACCACCAGAAATGAAATGACATGTACTATCCATATATAATAGTATTACCTTCAAATATATTAAAAATCATACCATTATACATGAAACAACCTTGGGTCCATTACCCAAACCTTTGTGCTACCAAAATTCTCTACCGGACTTGCTTCAAGGGTTGACATCAATGAAAACCAACCTTAATGAACAATATCCCCCTTTGGCATTGATGGAAACACTATGATGAAATACTGAAATCATGTTATGCAATACTGAAGTCATATCACTCATGCTCCTCTTGGAACCATGCCTCTGTCCTCTGCATCTTTGTGACCATTTCTCCCCCTGGAGTCATGCCTATGTCCTCTGAATATGATAAATCTCTCCCCCTTTGTCATCAATGGAAAAGGTATATTTCCATCTGGGGATTCTCTCTCTAACTAAACTTTCTAATATCCCAACCTGAACTTTCCTCTTTATGGTGCTTCCTCGTGTACATCTATGACATATAAGATAAGCGTTCAAAAGAATTCATTTTGGAGTAGAAATAACTTTGAGTCTTTGGAGAAGATACTCAAAGGATTCCCGTGGAAGCGGTTTTGTAAAGATGTATTCCACTTGTTCTTTTGTGCCCACATACTCAACTATGATGTTCTTTTCTGCAACCTGTCCCCGTAGAAAGTGATACTTTATTGGAATGTGCTTTGTCTTGGAGTGCATCACTAGGTTCTTTGAGATACTGATGGCACTTTTATTGTCACAATAGATTGGAATGGGGTCATTATACTCAACCTGTATATCCGTCAGAGTTTGTTTCATCCATAGAACCTGTGTATAACATGTTGCTGCTGCAATATACTCTGCCTCGACTGTAGATAGAGATAATGGTGATTTGTTCTTGCTTAGCCATGATACTAAACACTCACCCAAGTAGAACGCTGATCCATTAGTGCTTCGTTGGTCATCAATACAACCTGTCCAATTTGCATCTGTGTAGGCAATAAGTGATAGATCCTTTCCTTTTGGATATCATAATCCAAACTCTTATGTTCCTTTGAGATATCTGAAAATCCTCTTCACTGCTAATACATGTGATTCTTTTGGTGCTGCTTGAAATCGTGCCACCTGTCCAACTGACTACATTACATATGGTCTGGATGCTGTCAAATATAGTAGGATACCAATAATTGACCTGTATTGCCTCTGATATGTAGAATTTGAATCATCATATTTGCTTAACTTGCAACTGGTTTTCAATATTCCATTCTGAACCTCTATAGAATTTCTATGATATAATTGGTTTGAGAAATAAAAATTCCTTGGTTGCTTTGACGCATCTGAATTCCCAGAAAGAAGGATAGTTCTCCAAGTAATGACATTTCAAATTCATTTTGCATATCCTTTGCAAATTTCTGTCTTAACCTGTCATCATCACTACCAAAAATAATATCATCAACATAAACTTCAATTAGTAAAATACTATCTTGACTTACCTTGATATAGAGGTTGTTTTCTGCACTTCCTTTTCTGAACCTTGCCTGTTGTAGATATTTATCCAGTCTAGAGTACCATGCTTTAGGAGCCTATTTTAGACCATACAAGGCCTTCTTTAATTTACACAGATAATCTGCGTTCTATGACAACTGGAATCCTTCTAGTTGTTCAATGTAGACTTCTTCTTCAATTTCCCCATTCAAAAAATATGATTTTATGTCCATATGATACACTTTAATATTTTTGGAGCATTCATAAGCTAAAAGAAATCGGATTGATTCCATTCTGGAAACTGGGGAAAATGTCTCTTCAAAGTCAATTCCTTCAACCTATGCATATCCTTTACATACCGATCTAGCTTTTCTCCTTTTAACCTGTCCATCTTCATTCAATTTATTCCTGTATACCCACTTTGTGCCGATCACATTCTTATCCTTTGGTATTGGAACCAATTCCCAAGTGTCGTTTTTCTCTATTTGATCCAATTCTTCATCCATGGCCTTGTTCCAAAATTCATCCTTGCTGGCCTCTTCAAAATAGGTTGGTTCAATCGTAGATGTGAGTGCTAGGTGCGTTTGTTCTGGTGAACAGATTCTTCTTCTAGTCCCAACTCCTGCATCTTTGTTTCCGATAATCTGATCTGAAGGATGATTCTTCTGTACTCGTCTGCTAGGTGTTTTTGGAGTTACTTGCTTAAATTTCTCTTCTATTTCTATCGGATCCTCTTCATCTTCTCCTTCTTTTTCATCTTTTGTTTCTTCTTCGTAAAGTTGTTCCATTGATTCATTTTCTTCTTCCTTTAATTCTTGTTTACATGTTTCATCAATTGTTACGTTGATGCTTTCCACCACTTTGTTCAATCTCAGGTTGTAACACTTGTATGATTTTCTTGTACTTGAGTAACCAACAAGTACTCCCTTGTCCACATGAGAGTCAAACTTTCCCATTCTGCCATCTTCTCTTTTGATGTAGCATTTTCTTCCAAAAACTCTGAAGTGCTTTACATTTGCTGGTCTTCCTTTCCATAGCTCGTAAGGAGTTTTGTCAGTGTTGTTTCTGAGCATTACTCTATTTTGAATGTGAAATGCTATATGCACTACCCGTGTCCAAAAAATATCTGTCAATTTGGAATCCATTAACATTGTTTGAGACATTTCCTGTACTTTCCTGTTCTTTCTTTCAACAACTCCATTATGTTGAGGTGTCCTAGCAACGAAGAATTGCCTTTTTATTCCATGATTGCTGCAGTAGTCCATAAATTCCTTTGAAGTGAACTCTCCTCAATTATTAGATCTCAAGCATTTGATTTTTGAATCCATTTCATTTTCAACCATTTCCTTGTATATCTTGAAGTTTTCAAAAGCTTCTGACTTATTCTTGAGAAAGAAAACTGCGGTCATTCTTGTATAATCATCAACTAATAACATAAAGTATTTCTCACCTTTTAATCCCTTTGTTGTAGTTGGTCCAACTAGACCAGTATGCACAATTTCCAGTGGTCTTGTCATTGAATATTCCTTTGATTTGAACCTGGTCTTTGTTTGCTTTCCTTGTTGACAATGCTTGCATAAATTGTTGTATGGTTTCATGATTTGGGGCATTTCTCTGACTGCTTCTCTTTTGCCGACTTTGAAAATGTTATCAAAATGTATGTGACCCATTTTTCTATGCCATAGACAACTTTCATCTTCCTTTCATAGACACCACTTTTCATTTCCAATTTCACTTAACACATATATGTTGCTTGAAGTTCTCGCAGCTGTAGCAATCAATTTTCCTGAACCTTCTTTTCTTATCTCGCACTTTTGTGAATCGGAAATAACTTTATGACCTTGGTCATACATTTGACTCACACTTAGAAGATTATGTTTCATATATTCTTGTAGTAGAACATTTTCTTCCTTTGTATTCTTGTTCCCAATTCTGACTGTGTCTTTTCCAATGATTTTGGATGAATCATCATTTCCGAAGGAGATTAATCCATCTCTTTCCTTTCATAATGTAAGAAACCCATCTCTATCACCTGTCATGTGTTTTAAACACCCACTGTCAACATACCAACCACGTTTCTTCTGCTTAGCTTGTAGAGTGAGTGTGCATTCTTCATTTCTATACTGATCTTGCTTTCTTATCCATGTCCTTTTCTGAGGTTCCTTTATGTGATTGTTGTTATTCTATTGTGGTTCTCTAGGAGGGACTGTCATTCTGCAATCTTTGGCCATGTGTCCAAAATTGTTACATTTGTAACATTCCACTTCAATGCTCAAAGATTCAAACATGTTGTAACTTCTTCTGTGTGTTTCACTAGGCCTTCTTCGATAACCCCTTTGTGTATGACTTTCAAAGTTGTTGTTGTTCCTGTTGTTAGCTCTGCAATTCATAGCTTTATGTCCAAAATTATTACATGCATAACATAAACCAAAAAAGATAGTTTGATACCTGGGAGTTGAAGATATTATGAAAGGAGGTACTCTTATGAATTCTTCTTCTTCCTGAGGCCTATCTGTCAGTTGTTGATTCTGAAATATAAATCTTCTCGGTGGAGGAGTGTCCCTGTAATTTTCCTATCCCTCTTGATTGTTTCTGCAAAGTTTTTTGGATATGTTTCTTGCTCTGTTGTTTTGGATCTTGATCATTTTTCTATCTGATTGTATCCAAGTCCATACTTGTCATGATGATATTTTTGACTGCTGATAATGTCATCCAAAACTTTTGAGCTATTATACATATTTTTCTTTTGAAGATCCTTTCTTAATGTGACAATCTCTGCTTCCAAATTTCCAATGATCTTGTCTTTTTCTTCTAGCTATTCTTTGAGTGCTTCTTCAATTATTTTATTTTCTTCTATTTGAACCTTCAAATTTGTGAACATTTGTTCTAGTTCTCAAGTGTCTTATTTCTTTTCTAGTTCTGCTTGTAGTTTATTTTTTTTCTTCTTTTCTCTTCTGATAACTTCTATGGCACACATTAATTCCTCTTGGTAGTCAAAATTTTCCTCTTCAATTTCTTCTTTGACTTCTTCATATTCTTCTTTGACTTCTTCATATTCTTCTTCGGCTTCTTCATAGTCTTCTTCGGAGTATTCTTTATCAGAGTCTTCTACTTCCATGAATAGAACTCTTTCTGTCTCATTGTCACTGACTTCATCTTCATCTAATGATGAGATGTCTTCTTTGGTGCATAAGCTTTTCTTGAAAACTTTTTTTGTGGTTCTTTTGCCTTTATATGTTTGTTTTCCTTTTGAGTAACCTTCATCATTTCTCTTTTTCTTATAAGGAAATTTGTTAGCAAAATGACCAATACCATCACAATTAAAACAAATTAAAGGAAGATTATCTCTATACCTATCATCGGTTCCCTTGTTTAGTATTTTGACAAAGTTAGCCACTTCTTCATCATCTTCCGAGATGTCACTGCTGCTGCTGTGTTCTTCTTTTTGCCTTCCCTTTTTCTTTGAATTTTTGGATGCCTTGAAGGCTGCTTCTTTTATATATGGATTTTCCTATTCAATTATCATTTCATATGCTGTGAAGACTCCATGTAATTCATCCATTCTTATTGACTTTAGATTTGATCTTTCTTCTAGTGCTAATATCTTAGGGTCAAATCTCATAGGAAGAGATCTTAGTACTTTTTAAACAATTACAAATTCTTTGATTTCTTCTCCCAATCCTATGATTGTATTTACTGTTTCATCAACTCGTAAAAAGTAAGATGAAATATTCTCATCTTTCTTCATATTAAGTTGTTCGAACTGACCTCTAAAAGTTTGAAGCTTTGCTTCTTTGACTTTTGAATCTCCTTCATAAATATTTTTGAAGTTTGTCCCAAATCTCTTTAGCGGATTTACAATGTGCAACTTTGGTGAATACCGTTTCACTAAGACAATTTAGAAGTGCATTTTTGGCTTTGGAATTATTCTGATTGAGTTTCACTGCTTTGTCATTTGTTGGAGGAACTGCTGGTGCTGTGTATCCATTTACAATTGATTGCCAAATTTCAAATCCTTGTGCCTGTATATATGTTTTCATCCGTATGCTCCAAAATGCATACTTCTGTCCATTGAATTGTGGTATTACATTTTTATACAAGTTGTTTCTCTCCATGATCTACCTTTCAATGGTTAAACTGATTTATGAAGGATTCCGCTCTGATACCAATTGTTGGATTACTGAGCCGGGGGGGAGGGTGGGGTGGGTGAATCAACAATAGAGCAATTTAATCCCTTTTAACCATATAATCCAATTGTTATATCAATGTAGCATTATCATCCAATAAATGCAGAGTAAATAAGCAATGTACAAATGAAAAATCATACACATACACAGTACACCAGTGTTTTACGTGGAAACCCAAAGAGAGATAAAACCACATAATGCTTTTTCTTATATGTCTTGAAGAATTACATTCATTGGAAGCACCAACTTCCTTTGTTTTCTAGTTGCAACTAAAAGGAGGCTCCAACCCCCTTTTTTCTCAGGCTACAATTTGAGGGAAGCTCCAACTTACGTATTCTCTAGCTACAACCAGAAGGAGGCTACAACCCCCTATGTTCTTCGACTACAACCACCAGTCCTTGCCTCATCCAACCACCTTGAAGTAGAAGTAGAATGATGGAACCACTGTCACAATATCACTGTGAGATATACCACTGTAAACCTATACCAATAAAACTGAACCATGCATCAATTTGTACCTCAACCTGTACCATAAACAAGTGCATCAACCATGCACCAACCTGTACCAAACAACCTGTAATCAACCTGTACCATAAACAAGTGCATCCAACCATGTACCAAGTATGTACCAATCATGTGTCAACTAATCATCAACTATGGCTCATCAATATGTACCAACATCATCAACTATACACCTCATGTATGTGCCAACTCATCAACTACTTGTCTCAACCATGTACTCAACATGTACCTTAACCAAAATCCCTCATCAATTTCATCATACAAATATGATTTGTAACTCTATAATAGACCTGGTGTATATGATCACATACCTGCAAACCTTCCTTAACTTCCACAACAAGCGACTAGCATTTTCATCAAACTTTTCTTTAGTCTCACATGACTAGTTTGGGATTAGTCAACAACCCTAACTTGAAATAATAATAACTATGTACCTGTAATGAAAAAATATTTGAAAATAGTACACAATTTTCTTCACTTTGTTTTATGCAATTCCTCCAGGTGTCACTACTTGGAACCTCTCAGAAAAGGAGTTATAGAAAAAATGGCATACCTTGCTGAATTTTGGCTTATTCTAGAGAGCGACCTTGTAGAGCGTGCCCCACACAAAATATTTGTTGAATCAATCTGAAAATGTTACAAAGAATACTACAGATTGAACTTGTTGGCATAGGGGCAGACCCAGGGTTCAATGTTACAAAAGCGCACCAACAAAACTCTAACTACCGGCCATTTCGGTAACACCTGCGAAGTAGATGAAGTCTCACCCAAGGTAGAGGCAGGGGTGGTTGTCAGACTCCGATGTCTACAACCTTAGCTGGGAAACATATATGTGATTGTAACACTTTAATAGAGCACTTAGCAGTTACAATTCATCAATATTCTCCTTTAGCTTACAATGCAGATAAAACCTAATAACATAATGGTGCAGTATTCACATAGATCCAATATAATCAAGCACTAAGCACATCGACATAGGTAAGATCTAGCATTCATTCACATTATTCAGCACTAAGATATTATATCAGATTCATCTAACATACATCAGTGCACTAAACATTTAATCACATAAACAAGAGAACACCCAAAATGCACAAAGAAACCACAACACATGTTATACGTGGTTCACCCCCTCTCTGGGGCTACGTCCACAAATTATTCTTCTCTTTATTGTATTCTATCAATATTCTACATGCACAGAGCCTTGATATATTACTCCACAAAGGACAGGAGATCTGTGCACTTCACTAGATCTTCCTTCCCTGAGTTACATCACAAAGCCTTCCACAATCTCTTACGGTCACTTGCACTTAACTCTGCAACTCTTACACAATATGCACAAAGCAATTACAATCACCACTTGCACTTAGCACCTAAAATCACATAGATGCCCCCCTTCTTACATCGCCTAGACATATATTTATACATTACAAAATCAGGCCTAAACATGGGTAAACCCATGGGCCAACATCCCCATACCCGTTACATAAGCCTAAAACCCAAAAATCCCTAAAAAGGGGTCGAGATCCTGTGATCTCCGCTTCAACTTGTGCTCCACCTTCGACATCTTGTCGAAGTCCCAAAAGTAGGTCAAACATGACCAAGGATCCTCAAAACTTGGTTAAGGGCCAACATGCCCCCAACACTCACCTGTGACTCATCCTGAGTCAATCTGGTCTAGGTAGCTCTTCTTTGAAAGCCTTAAGCTTGGCTTGAGCTGCTTCAACCTGTTACTGTGCCACGACCTCCTGTTGGGTGAACTCTTGGATTACTGCTTCATTGACAGGTCCCTCTAAGCGCTGTTTAGATGCAATGATGATTTGCTCCATTTCTACTCCTCGACCTTCAATCTCTACGAATAGTTTGCAAACCTCATCCTGTATTAGTTGGAGACTTTGAATCACTTCCATGACTTTGATCTGAATGGTGTGGACCTGCTGTTGAGAAGTGCACTATTCTTGGGATCATTTAATCCTCTCAATAGATGACAGGGGATTCAAGTGTGCCTGTACTATTTCTACTTGCCTCTTTTCCTCTTGGAGCTGTGACTCCGGTGCCTTTAATTCAGAATCCTCAGTGAGTCGCTCATAAGTCTGGGCAGTGCGATCACTTAGTTGTTTACATTCCATGGTGAGGGCCTTGATTCTTTCAATTGCACTTCGAGCAGTTGCTTCTCTTTAATCTCATACATACGGCGGAGTGATGGGCACTGTTCGTAGCTCTAAGTATTCTATTCTTTGCTGTAGATGTTGGATAGCTTCCACGAGCTGTGCTACTTGATTCTCCACTTGGTCTTCTGCCTTTGGCTCTAAGTCCATCACAGAGTGAAGTGCTCTGTCATCTACTTCTTTGAATCCAAGTTGTTATGTGAGCAACTGTTATTTTTCTTGCTTGGCCCACCCCCTCTCTTCTTCAAACTTGGCTTGAAGGTCCTCCTTCTCCTTTTGTGCAACCTGATGTTGCTCTACCATTTCTTCCTAGGCTTGTTTCAGGGCTTCTATGGCCTAGTATTTCTTAGCTTGTGCTCGATGAAGGTGAGCTTTGGTTGCATCAACTAGTCTATGGAGTTGGGTAGGCTCATCTCCCAAATATGGTTCTTCTGATGGCGGGGGTGCACTGGATACTGTGCAGATGGATTGAAGGGCCTGCTGTACCCCTCTAAGTTCAACCTCGATTCTATCGTACATCTCCTCCTTCTTTGCTTCATGTTTCCACAAGATGTCCTGCGAGGCATCTGCTACAATTGTGATGATGAAGTCAAAGTCATCTACAGTGAGCACAATCTTCATCTTATTCAAGGTGGCTCTGGGATTCTTTCGGGAAGTGGGTTTCATGGGGGAAACCTTCCTTTTCTTCAATGGATCATCCTCATCAATAGGATCCTTAGGCGGTGTTACTTAGATTTTCTTCTGCTGATCTTCTTTGCCATTTGTCTCTTGTACTTTGTCATCACCCCCTTGGCCAGGTGATATTGAAGCAATTTCTTTCGATGCACTACTCAAGTCTTGGACTTCTTCAGTCTTCTTTCTTCTACTGGTTCCAGGTGTGTCGTGTTATTTGTGAGTGACCTTTGAGCTGTCAAGTTCAGGATCATACATCTTTGCAGGGTCAGTGGGGATGAGGAGCTCTATAGACCAGTCCTTGGTTATCTCTTTGAGGTCCTCCTCTGTGAGCTTATAGTATGAATGAAGCTCCTCTTTATGCTCGTCTTCTCGCACAATGATATAGATGAAGTGCCGATCTGCATGGAACTTCATGAGAGGTCCAAACCAGTACATCATGTTTGGCATCATGAAAGGGATAGATTCAATGGCCTTCTTCAGTTGGAGATAGTACGTATGGAAGAACGTGTTTGCTTGCCACTGTTTTCCCATATCGCTCGAGTACCAGAGCACGATGAACTTTGCAGCGAGCGGCTTGATGTCTAGGAAGGTCGAACCTTCCGACATCTCCCAAGTAGTAAATGAGATGAGGATCAGAAGCCCGCTAAAGTGGAACTCATAGCCCTAATCCTAAGCTTCACGATAGTCTAATTCCAGCTGGTTGACCAAGTACTTTGCCCAGTTCATCTGGAGTCCTTCTACACATTTCTCGGTGAGGTCAACAACGAATCCTATGACCTGTGTAGGTCTATTATTTGTTACTATCTTTCCTGCAATTAGATGACAGGCTAGGTGCACTACGCCATTCTGTTGGTTATGTGTTATATTCTTTGCACGAGTTATATTCCTTAGAAGCATCTTCTAGGTCACTTTGTCCACTTTCGTTATTTTAGGGTTAACCCACTTCTAATTTCTCCATTAAATTTATTATTTAAATAATTTATTTTGTATTCACTTTGAATTATAGTACACTCATCACTTCACTTTATTGTGTACCTTCTAAAATCTCTTAAACCACTTTGACTACTTTGATCTTTTGGGGCTTCTAGATGACATATGAGGGTCCTCCAACTTCGTAAGGCCATAACTCTCAAAACGCGAGGAGTTATGTGATGTTCCACATACCACCAGAAATGGAATGAAATGTAATATCCATATAGAATAGTATTACCTACAAATATATCAAAACTCATACCATTATCCATCAAACAAACTTGGGTCCATTACCCAAACGTGGGTTCTCCAACTTCTCATGGCAATAACTTTCTATCTGTGAGGAATTATGTGTCGTTCCACATACCACCAGAAATTGAATGACACATACTATCCATATAGAATAGTATTACATTCAAATATATTAAAAATAATACCATTATACATGAAACAACCTTGGTTCCATTACCCAAACCTTTGTGCTACCGAAATTCGCTACCAGACTTTATTCAAGGGTTGACATCAATGAAAACCAACCTTAATCAACATTTTTTGGGGGAAATATGTTCTTTGCATGAAGCCTTAGACCCCCTCCTTTGATCCTTTGATATATTTAGTGTCCTACGCCCCAGTTTGGGTTAGACTTTTGAACATGTTTCTACATCTTTGGGTTTATCTTCCCTCCGAGTCATTCAAAATTCACTTGGTAATTTCCACTTTAGAAGTGAGGAAACAAAGGAATAGAGTCTCACTATATATATGCCTGAATTTGTGTTCAAATAGACTTTATAAAATGGTTTCCAGTTGAAATAATCTTGACAAGTGAAAACTACTCATCTTAAAATATTGATTATGAAAACATTTCTTTTCGTTGGAGAGTTTGTTTTGAAACATGACATTTGGAACCTCATTACCCAAAAAGGCCAAGGAAAGCTATGAAGTGTCAGCATAAGTCAAGTTGGTGGGATGGTGCCAATCCAAGAAACCAAGTGATTTGCAAGGATGAGACAAATGATTTAGATATGCCCACAGATGATTAAAAAAATAAGGACATCCCTGCTAATAAGAAATATATGGAACCATAGGAATTGATAAAGGAGGAAATTTCTATTCCTCCATATTTGAATAAGGAATCAAAAGAAAAAAGTGTGGTTCCACAAGAATCGATGATAGAGGAATAAAAAATTCCCCTAATATCTCTTGATTTGGGGAAATGAGCACAATCAATTAAGTATACAACCATTAGCAAGCTGGGAAGATCTAATTGAAGAAGTGGCAATGGGAAAAGAAAACACAAAACTATCATATCAAGAAAAAATAGAACAAGATGAAATATAAATGACTCCAAACAATGCAAAATAATTTTGGATAGTAGCAAGAAAGAAGAATACATCTCCTTCAATGAATCAACCAAGGGTGACAAGAATCTGGGTCCGCAATCCAACATAATCATGTATTGTTTTTGTCTATTTTTATGCAAGAAATTTGTAAGAATATGTTCATGTAAAAAAATCTTGGAATGTAACATTTTTTCACAATTGGAAAACTAGGTTAACCAATTTTGAATTGGGGTCATTGAGCCTCGACAATCATAAATTACTATTGAATCATCCTGATGTGATATGCTACTAGCTTCAACACAGCCTTTTTTAATTTAATACAAATTCAATTTGAGTTTAAAAAAAGAAAGAAAAGGGAAATGCAAATGCAATTATTCATATCATTGAAATGAATAACATTATTATCAAGGAAATATGGGCATCCTCTTGACCCTTTTCATCTGATAAATCATGAATGGAATTTGAAGTCTAAAATGTTTGTGTCATATAATCAATTTTCTTCGTAAGGGAGATATCAATTTCTTCTATATCACTAAAAGTTTCATTGATGGAAATAATGTTGGGACAAAAAACAATATTAAGAATGTTATTTGTGTTATATTCCCTACATTGAATTATCAAGGGAGATGAGGCTTCTTTGAGAAAATTGGTATTGGAACTCGTGGATACTAAATATTCATGACATGTTAGATTAGATTTGATGCTGCTTGAATGACAATATGATTGTTCATCCCAATTGAAAGCTTGAGGGAAATGTGGGTAATCATTAGGACATTGATCACCAATAATGAGACTATTAAATGTTTCATTTTGAATACCATCTAAAAATTGAGGTGACCCTTCTTTACAAACTTAGTCTGAGATATTGACATATTGACTTGTTGATGTTGTGGGATAGGAAAATCTATGTAACAACATAGATTGGTTTGGACACCTTTCTCTTCTAACTTTTCTAATTTTTTGCTAAATGAGAATGATTGTCTCTATGTATTGAATAGTTACGTTCTCAAAATTGTTAATGATGTTGTCACTCTTATCTTGGAAATTGTATCTTATATATGGCATGGGAGACTCATCAATGTTGTAAAAGTTAAAAGACATGACTCTAGAATCTACTACACCATCATCGAATATGTCACATGAAAGCAAAAGGGACGATTCTTGCTATTCATAAAAAAGAACTTGTGATGCTCTTGATGTACTTTCACCACTTTTGGAATTTTTTTATAAAGGGGCATAAGCAAGCAGAAGACCTTTACACAAGGAACCCATACCTATGATATTAGAAATGGTGGAAGGTAGAGGTGGTGAAGCAAGAATAACTTCATTCTCCTCATAATCCAACTCCAAGGAAATGTATGTGTGAATGGGAGGATGAAATGTTTGAATTTCAATTCAGTCCTCATTCATTCTTGCCACAATTTGTGTGTAAATAGATTCATTTTCTTGAGTAGGGATAACTTCCGGATATATTGGTTCTTTTATGTAATGAGGAACATTTAAAATTTATCTTTGGGAAGGAAAGTGGAATCTCAAGGACTTGATAACTCTATATATCTCATATATTACATGCAATGTAATGGGTTATTGTTCATGATAGAAAAAACACCAACTAGATTTTAGATTTGAGGATTTATATGTGCATGTTGATTCATATTTATAAGTAGTTGAGGTAGAATTTGGGGTTGTCAAATCAAAATGCTCTGATAATGATGGCAGTGTTCTAGATTATGGTTGTGTTGACAAAAAGGAAAATAATTTATGTGTGAATGCGACATTCCTAGATCATTAAAGGACAACCCACCATCATGATTATCACGGTAGTAATTTCTGCCTATGGATGAGCATTGTTTATTAATACCAGTTCAAATTGTTTTACTAGAGATCAATGAGGAAGGGAAAATCATACTATAACTAGAATCAAGGGTTAATAAATTTTCAAATTGAGTAATTACTAAATACCTCATCAAGTGGAAGAATCTACCAATAGAAGAAGCATCATGGGAAGATTAGTTCTTCATGTAGAAACATCCACAACTAATCAAGTATTGAGGGAAACATTTGTTTGAATGGGAGGGGCATGTTAATCCCCTAGAAAAATCCCCATGTTAATCATAAATCCCCATGTAAATCCCTATATGTTGAGTTGTTGTATTTCTATTGTTATATTAGTATTGTTGGCTATACCTTTTAATTTTATTTGTACCCTTGGTATCCTATATATATACCAAGGAAACCTAGTCTTAGGATCATCCCATCTTGTCTTGTGCATTGCATATATTTTAAAAAGAGATTTCCCCCTTGAAGTGGATTATTCATTGACTATTTTTGGAGTTTCGTTCATAACAATATGCCTTAATTGTCTATACCTAATGATTGGATTGATTTCAATGTTAGTGGGATTCCTTGGTAGGAAAATTATAGAGGCCTATCCTTGGACAATAATGGATCTCCTAAGGCACTTTTTATTAAAGAAGGGGATGTGTAAGTTGAAAGGGATAGTGGCTATAAGGAAGCTACACTCTTAATTCATATAATGATTGTGGAAAATGATGGGATGCATGAGGGATTATGTAGTAGGGAAGGGAATTCCTGAGCTTGTGAGGGTTAACGGTTGCAAGGAAGAGGCGGTTTGAATGAATCTGCTACATGATATTCATGGAATATGTTCTCTCCAATAAATAAGTGATATATTTTGGGGCGTGTTAGAGAATATAGTAGGATAAATATCACCCATGGTATCCATGTGAAGTGAATGCATATTTATACATATAAGTATTGGAATGAAATTTCATAATATAACTTGTATTATGAATATATGTGCTCTAGTTATGAATAACAAAATTCCTATGGATGGGATAATTAGTGCATATAAATGGTTATGAAATCCATGTTTTCCTTTGAATATTTATATAGGTATATGTTGAAATGCTAAGGCCTTAGAAGCATCTAAAGGAAGTGAAAGGAATTGTTGTACATTGTTGTCCAAGATAGCCAGTCAAGGAGAAGTTTGCAATGGAAAGGATAACACTGCAGATGTAGCTAAATAATGAAGACATGGTCTCATTATTGGAAAGAATGGTTCACCAAGGAGAGTGTTATTTGTAGGGGAGGGAATGTAATACCTTGATTTTGACCCATAAATTAGGATATATTAAATCATGTATTATTTTTATAAGGTTATTTATGTGACAAGAGTTAAGCCCTGTGGGTTGAGTTATAATGATCCCATGTGTAATAACATAATTGTGCATGTACGGATTCCTAGTATGGATCTCAAGGCCATGAACCAACTAGTTAATAATTATGAGTCTAAGTAATGGGATAGGATGATGGTGTGGTTTTTATGTTTCTATAGTGTTCTTATGTTATGTAAAAGCATGAATAAAAAGGAAACATATAAAAATATAAATCCACTAGAAATGTTTCTTGAGAAAGAAATAAGGGGACCATGATACTACAAGAGGGGAAGAGGAAATGGGGTGTATCAATGATTTTACCTCTATACTTGTATTTTGGAGGTACTAATTTTTATCGATGATTCCTTACAAATTTCTCCAACAATCTAACCTAAGTTTTCCTTTGGGTATTTCTCCATGAATCTTAGGAAGGGTGTACTTTCCAAGAAACAAATGTTTGTCTTGTGTAAATTATCGTGGGGATATTATTTACCATTGTTGTTGGATACTCTTCCATTATACAATCATTGTTCCTCTAACATGATATTAAAATTTCCCTCTTCTTGTTTATAGAGGAACCATGTGAAACCATGGTTTTTAATTCCCTCAAATGGTAAGAGAACCCCATGGACTAGTGTATGGTAAGGGCCTATGGAAGTTGGGGAGTTGAAAGTTGATAATATGAGAGGAAATGTGATGGTTTTGAGGGAAACACCATGTATGGAATTTCCATAACCAAAAAACCAAACACCATTAAACATACAACCCTATTATATTGTTGTGAATTGATTGTTTGAGACACGCGTTTCTCCTCTAGGTTATTGCTAGAAGGTAACACATAGTCTTGGATTATTTCTTCCTACATTGAAGACAATTGGAGGGAAAAAGATCCTTGAGGTAATATAAATTAGAGAAATAAAAGATATTCCCTTTTGTTGTAGGGTAAATGAACCTTGCAGAAGCTACCTCCCTTAGGATCTTCCTAGAACTAAGACATAATAGAGATGCAAGCAACAAATTTTCCTAGATCTAAATTACACACGAAAAAAATCTACGAGTTGATGAAATGAAAGGTTTACCCGATGATCCGACGGTTTTCCTTGCATTCTCCTTAGCTATTATCTTCCTCGAAGACACCCTTCACTCTTACCAACATGGATCTACACACATATAGACACAAAGAAACCTTTCACAACATCAAATGTATCATGTATAAATGGACAATAGATCTATTGACTTAACATAAGAATATCAATTCCCTACAAAGATGATAAAAATTACATAAAATCAAGTAAGGAGGAAAATCTTGTCCATATTCTATTAATGAAACAAGTGGTTTACAACTTACAATCAAGGAAGTTGATGCAATCCTTTCCCAAGCTCTGTAATCAAACTACCAGTATATGTTTTCTTTCTCATATCTCCCCCCTTTTCTCATGAGATACCCTAAATATATAGGATAATAGAGATAAGATCAAAGGTTAATATAGATAAGATCAAAGGTTAATATAGATAAGATCTATATGCCCAAGATAACAAGCTTCTTGAGGTTGAACCACACAAAATATGAGGTTTAATCTCATCTCATGTAAACTAATCGTAATTAGGGAGTACTAGACTTGGTCACGCCCTGAATTCTTGCAGGGAGTGACTAGTCACACCTTATAAAAGCACAGGGAGTGACCATCAATTTTGGTCACAGACTGTGAAGGGACAACCAATGACTGGGAAAAAAGGTACTACAAACTTAGGGGAAGCGTGGTATAATTCAACGTTTTAGACTGCTAACCTCTAGATGATGCCCATCAGGTGATCATGTGGCAAATAAATGTATAACACATGTGTTATGTAGCGTAGTGGAAGGGATTTACATGGATTTTTATGGTTGGATGGAGGCCTAAATGGATTTGTAGTGATAAAACTTGTTATATCATGAGAGTAATGGGTATGGTTGATTGATATTAGATCCATGTAGTATATTCCTTCACCTTATTGGTATCATGGTCTAGCTTGGGGGTGGAATAGATAGTTCAATCCTTTATTTGGGCAATGAATCACTTCTCAACAAATAGTTTAGTGGAATCAATTAATTACATACAAATATGCATATTATCTCTTTGTAGAATGCCTTATGTTTTTATAATGCCTTGAATTCAATGGGTTATGGATGAATTCATAATTTGCAATTTTAATATTTTTTTATATTATATATTTTCATATGCATTATGGATTACATTGTTGTTCGATTTCAATCTTAGCCTCATATATGTTTAATAGAAGAACAAACTTCAAATTGAGTGTCTGGATGGACAAGAGAGACATTTGGGTACATGACACCAAAAGTGTTTCCCATCACCATAATGGAGGATTACGGTTCCATATCCTTCAAGTTCAATCCCCTTGGATCTAGTAGTAATAGATTTAGGACACAACTGAGAAAGCATGGAAAATCAAACAAAATGTATGAAGTATCTACAAGGAGATGTGCTAGAATAACCAAATATGTTTGTTGGATTGGCACAACAGTAAGTAACTTACCCACTTTTGATGGTCTGAATCCTTTAGAAACCTTATTGTCGAAATTCAAAGAAAGTGTACCAACACAACATAGATTTTTGGAAATGGATGAGGCCTTGAAAGAAACACCAACAAGATGGTGGGGGACACACACAAAAAACATTACAAAATGGGTACAATGTCATACCCTGATGATCGCACGGTTCTCAACACAAGTAGAAGGCTGCAAAGTTTGGTACACAGGTCGAAGTTGCTCAAAGGACCATGTGCAAAGTTGCGAGGAAGCCTGGAGAACCATTCCTCAAGAGTTGTGGGTGCACAAATACATTAACATGCTGGACACAACCCCTATCAATTGGTACCTTCAAGGGGAGCTGCACCTCATGACTGTAGATTGGGAAGGTATGACTCAGAATTTTGTAACCACCTTCTTATTTGAAATTCAATATCCTTTAGTAGACCAAGTGTTACAGATTGTAAGACAAAGAGTATTTGAGGAGGCCTATAGCTCCCTGTTAGAACAAGAAAAGGATGAATGGAATGCGCCTCTCTAGAAACTGTAAGGCTATTACAACATCAATGCCAATGAAGGCGATGATCCTAGGAAGGTGAACATCGCCGAAACAGAAGGCCAAAGAGATGTGTAAGGACCAGGAGTTGAGCTACCATTCATTGGATGACCAATCAAGATTAAGAAGGTCAATATTGGAATAGAGCAGACACCGAAGCTTGCAAATGTTGGAGATTACTGGGATGTTGCTACTATTGACAAGATAACAGAGTTATCGCATGAATATCAGGACTTGTTTCCAACTAAGTTCACTGATATGAAGGGAATTAAAGGGCCTCTGGGAGAAATGAGGATCCATTTGAAACTAGATGCAAGACCAGTCAAATAGAGACCCTATAGATTGAACCCTAAATATAAGCAGAAAGTGAATATTGAGCTCGACAGAATGATGGAAGCAGGAATTATAGAACCTGTTGAAGAGTCAGAATGGATTAGCCCTATGGTGGTGCAAGACAAGAAGACAAGAGAGATCAGGATCTACATATATCTTAGGAAGTTGAATGATGCCTATTTGCATGACCCCTTCCCTACACCATTCACTGACGAAGTGTTAGATAATGTGGGAGGCCAGGAGGTATATTCTTTTACAGATGGATTTTTAGGATACCATCAGATCCAGATTGCCAAGGAAGATTACCATAAGACCACATATGCAACAGAATGGGGATCCTACCAGTATATAGTGATTCCATTTGGATTGAAGAATGCCCTAGCCATATTTTCCAGGGTGGTGGTTGAAGCATTCAAGGAGTTTCTGCATAAATTTCTAGAAGCATATTTTGATGATTGGACTGCTTTTAGTTTATTGAAAAATCATATTGAATGTCTAAGGCTAATGTTGGATAAATGCAGACAGTGTAAAATTGTCTTGAATCTGAAGAAGTGCATATTCTTCTCACCATTTGGAGTGCTATTAGGCTATATTGTATGCAAGAAGGGATTGCTGGTCGATCCATCTAAAATTTCCATTATAGTTGATCTACCCCCTCCTACTTCAGTCAAACAACTGCACACTACGCTGGGACATATTGGATATTACATGAAGTTCATTAAAGGATATGCCCAGATTACAACACCCACGAAGAATATTTTGAATAAAGACTGTCAGTTTAGTTGGACAGAAAAGTGCCAACAAAGATTCGACACACTGAAATAGAAAATGGTTACTGTGCCTATTCTAGTTTTCCCAGATTGGAGCAAGGAATTTCACGTGCATGTCGATGCATCTTCCATTACATTGGGAGATGTGTTAGCATAATCGAGAGCAGGAGATATTGACCATTTGCTAGATTTTTCTAGAAGGAAACTATCCACAACTGAGATTAATTACACCAATACTGAGAGAGAAGGGTTAGCCATGGTGTATGCGCTACAAAAATTTTGCCACTACTTGTTGGGAGGCCACTTTAAAATGTTTACTGATCACTTCGTGATGAAATACCTAGTCAAAAAGCCAGTGTTGGGGGGGATAATATGCAGATGGCTTCTCCTATTTTAGGAATATGATTTTGAAATCGTAGTTAAGCCAGGAAGAATGAACAAAGGTCTTGACCACTTGTCAAGGTTGGAACATGGAAAAGAGCTGACCAGTTTGGAGGATGCACTGCTAGATGCATAGTTACTGGCCATTAGAAATATTGATGACCACTTCGCCAAGATAGTCTAGTTCCTATCAACATGAATGGCACCTAGTGTGTATACAATTCTCCATAAGAAACAACTAGTAGTGCATGTTGCATACTTCTCACTTATAGCTGGACAACTATACAAGATGGGACTTGATGAGATATTGAGGAGGTGTGTTATGGAGGCAGAGCGACCATTGATCCTCGAAGAATCTCATGAAGGCATCACTGGAGGACACTACACAGGGAAAGAAACTATGCATAAGGTTCTTAGAGGTGGCCTTTGGTGGCCTACCTTACACAGAGATGCTAAAGACTATTACAAAGCCTGCGATGTATGCCAAAGAGTTGGGAAACTGTCCAGAAGAGATGAAATACCCTTAGAACCACAACTGACCCTACAAGCATTTGAGAAATGGGCCATTGACTTCGTGGGACCTATAAACCCACCAGGCAAGTGCACAGGAGCAAGGTACACAATTACTGCCACATAGTACTTAACTAGATGGGTCGAAGCAAGAGCAGTTAAGGACTGTAGTGAAACTACAACTGTGTGCTTCATATTTGATGAAATCATAACCAGGTTTGGATGCCCAAATATCCTTATGAGTGATCAAGGCACACATTTCATAAATAAAATAGTTGAAGCCCTTACTGAGGAATTTGCAGTCCACCATCAGAAGAGCATGCCTTACTATCCACAAGCAAATGGGACAATGGAAGCATTCAACAAGATCTTGGAGACAATGTTGATGAATATTTGTAGTGTGAACATGGATGATTGGGATTTAAGAGTACCAATAGTACTATGGGCCTATAGAACCACTTGCAAGAAGCTAAAAATGCAGACCCCTTTTAAGTTGGTGTATGGTCTCGAAGCCATTGTCCCAATGGAATATTTGGTACCAAGCCTAAGAATTGCTACGTTTATAGATATGGATGACACTAGCACTGTTCGAGAAAGGCTTGCATAGTTGGTCGAACTAGAAGAAGACAAATTTATTGCAGGATTCCATCAGCAGGTACAAAAGGAAAGAGAGAAGGCCTATCATGACATGCACATCAAGAAGAAGGCATTTAAACAAGGTGATCTAGTACTGGTATATGACAGTAAGTTCATCAAACATCCTAGGAAGTTCAGAATGCATTCTCTTGGGCCATATGAGGTCGCCTATGTTACAGAAGGAGGAGCTGCGCAGTTGAAAACTTTGAAGGGAGAATGGAAGGAAGGATTAGTGAATGGGATCCAATTGAAATTGTATTGTGACAACTAGCTACCTCGCAGGTCTGAGTAAAATCATGAGGAAAAGGGTCTAAGTACCATGTGTATTTGAAACTGGGTACCAGACATAGAAAAGACAGTCTACACAAGGAAGGAGAGGAGGCATAGAACAAAAAGCAAAGGTTTCACAGTGCAGTCTGAAGTTGAAGCAAAATAGAAAGGTCAGATCTGAAGTGCCTTGGGACGAGTCACAGGTGAGTGTTGGGGGCCTATTGGCCCTTGATTATGAAAGTTAGCAAAGATAAAGGAAGAAAAGGCAAAATGCAAACTGCGTGGAAGACACAGTGACTATTACTGGGTCGAAGTGAGCAAAAGAGAAGAAAAGACAGAGCGAAGTAAAAGGAAGCAAACCATTGGATGAAGAGATCAAGGATGACAGATTATCAAGGAAGAAGGATCATGGAAAACTCAATAGGCAGAAAAATCCACCGTTGGATGCTTTGGAGCACCACGCGAGAAGGAAGGAAAGACAGGATGGAGAAGCCCTGAAAACGTGGGTCAAGTTGACCTAGGGTTTTAGAGACCTAGGGTTTTGGTATCTAGGGTTTTGACACCTAGTTTTAGGCCTAAGGATGTCGGTGAGCTATTGTAATGTATAAATAGAGGTCTAAAGGACCTGGGATGGGTTGGTGTTATGATTGTTGTTGTTGTCTTTGTCATGGTGTGATCGAGTGAGTAATATTGAGTGAGAAATAAGTGCTGAGTATGAGAGCCTTATGTATTGTAAGATATTTAGCTGGGTGCAAAGATCAACCCTGTAGCTGGGTGCACAGGAATGGGAGAGATAGAGAGAAGAATAAAGAAGATATGCTATCTAAGAGTGCAGAGGAGAACTGTATGCTTCATCTTAATATATTATAAAGCACATTTATGTGGACGTAGCCCTAGGGAGAGGGTGAACCACATATATTTTATGTTGTGTGTGATTGATGCTCTATTCTTTGTCATTTGGTATACCATTATTGCATTACTTTGTTAGATCTGATAGATAGTTCTGTGGAGTAGATCTAAACTGGTAGATGATATATAACTACTGTATTGATTTTGTATTGGATCCACTTGATATCCCCTTGGTTGTAGACATCTCTATCCTGCAACCCCCCCATAGCTACCTCGGGTGAGACTTCATCTACTTCACAGGTGTTGCCAAAAGGTCCAGTAGTTAGGGTTTTGTTGGTGCGTTGTTGTAGCGTTAAACCCTGGGTCTACCCCTGTGCCAATAATCCCAATATGTGGGTCTTTGTCATTTGTATAGTAGTAGAAAATCATGGAAGTCAAAAGATGATTAAGGGAATGGGTGAAATGGATTTCAAGATACTTCCACCACCATGAGAGGAATTCCAATTTTTTTTATTCAACATGAAATAAGAAATGGGGTATAGGGAAATAACCAAAGAATCCTAATCCCAAGAAGTTGAGCTAGGTATAAATCTCCTCTAGAACCAAAGAGAAGAGGAATATGGGAATTTAGAGTCTCATAGCTTCTAGCTAAAGGAGAGGGATAGAAACACCAAATTGTTCCATAAACAAGACAACACCAATTACATATGCAATAATATGTTGGATATTGAACTACTTAATGGAGAGAAAATGTGTCAATTTGATAAATTACTTGAGACATACCACAACCATTTCAAAGAAGTGTATTCAAAAGGTCCCTTATCAACAACAAAAAAAATGAAATACATGTTGGCATTGATTACCCAAATCATCTCATATGAAGACAATGAGAAGTTAATGGCTTCAATAAACATAAATGGAGAGAACAATTTGGGCCATGGAACCAAACAAAGCTATAAACTAAGATTTGTTGGCCAAAAATTTATACAGGTCCTATGGACCATAAAATATGACCTTAAAAGAATATTAGAACATTGATCCTTACATTAAAGCAACTAATAGGTGGGGAATTAAATATTCATTCATTAACCTCATTCAAAAAGAGATAAAAACCACATATTTTTCTATATTTTGTAGGATTAAACCACAATCCAAGACCTAATTGTGAGAAGGAAATACTACACTAGCTAATTACAAAAGAGAGAGAGAAGAGAGAGAAAAACAAAATCAATCTTCACACATACGAGACTAAGAAACTAAATCTAATCACAATGTATTAATCCTTGATATTGATTACAATATATAGGACTCTCCACATGAGGAGTAATACATACTAGGTTGGGATTTCCATGTGCATGTTCAAGTAAAAAAATAACTTCTCCCAATAACAACAATTAACTAAAGTCAAAAGTTGCTAATAATAAGAAAAGGTAAAAAATATAGGTGCGTAATTAGTGAGAACTCTACATTAAGTGAACATGCATTCCATAATAGAAAAAATCTCCTAGAATAAGACTAGAGTCCAATAATGGAACTAAAGTCCTTAATGAGTGAGAATTTGCTAATTATGGAAAGTCACTAAACAAGTGAAGTGAGTTAACTCCAAGTATTAGATGGGTAATGCGCACTTACCTAGGAGGATAATATTATTACTAAAGTGCGCTCTATAGCCATGAAATAGGAAATATCTCCTAAAATAAAGGAAATAAGAATTATCTCCTAAAAATAGGAATTATCTCCTAAAAATAGGAATTTTCCTAATGGTGGCTAAAAATAGGGATTGGCCTAATGCTAGCTAAAAAATATGAATTTTCCTAATGGTGGTTTATGAGCCCATGGTTTTGGAAACCCATGGTATTTTCCCATGGTATTATATATAGGAATCCATAGGCTAAAAATATACCTTCTATAAATAGACATGCTATAAATAACAATCCTCCTAAATAGTAGGAAAAATGGAAAAAAATGAGTATGTCACTAAGTATCTAGTTCAGAATGTACCCCAACACCCCCCCTAAAACACAATTGGGGTGTGCACAATTATGATTCCTAACAATATGAAGCCATGTTAGGTACTCATGTACAATTATAAATGCATAACAACTGGAAAAAAAAATGAGGTAAAGAGGGAAAATCCAGTGGGAACCAAAACACCCCCCTCAAAATATGTTGCCAACAAGAAAATAATGCTAACATGTTCAATTTCTAAGATGATGTATCACTCACTCCTAGAATTCCCCTCAATGAGGAAAATTTTTATTCATTGAAAGACTTTGTGAATATGTCTGCCACTTGCTTTGAAGATGGAAAAAAATGCATATCAATGACTCCATCTTGAATCTGTCCTCAAATAAAGTGCATATGAACCTCGATGTGCTTGGTTCGCTTGCTATGAACTGGGTCTCTACAAAACTTGAGAGTACTCTGATTATCACACCATATAACTATTAGATGATGAAAATGAACTCCCAACTCTGTAAGAAAGTGTTGCAAACAAAATAGCCTGAGTAGTAACATTCACTACACCCCTGTACTTTGCCTATGCTAATGATAAAGCAATTGTTGAAATCTTCTTACTTGAACAAAAAATAGGTCCTAATCCAAGGTAGAGTACATATCCTGAAGTGGACTTGTGATCATTGCTATTGCCTTCCCAATTTGAGTCTGTGTAACCAACAATATCCAAGGAAGATCCTGCTGCATAGTGTATACCAAAACTAGTAGTCCCCTTAACATATATGAGAATCCTCTTTGCTGCCTTCTAGTAAAGTTCATGAGGCTCCTGCATGTACTTGGAAACTAATACAAATACATAATATATGTCCATTTGAGAGTGTGTAAGGTAGAGAATACTCCCCACTAACTATCGATATCTAGTACAATCAACCAAAGGGGATGCACCGACATCCTCTAGTCTAACCCCTGACTGAAAGGGTGTTGGAGTTGGCTTGGAATATGTCATATGAAACCTATCAAGTATATCTCTGGCATACTTGTACTGAGACATATTGATTCATGAATAATTCTAGCCGATTTTAAGACCAAGAAAGTAATGTAACAATACTATATCTGTCATAGAAAACCTATCATGCAAAGTGGTCTTCATTGTAGCAATGGAGGAGGCTGAGCTCCCATTTATGGGTAAATCGTATACATATAGAACTATCAATAGAATAAAATTTGTGTTCCTCATCATATACACATTAGGATCTGATATACATCTAAGAAAACCTCTAGAGAGAAGAGAAGAGTCCATTTTAGCATACCATGCCCGAGGTGCTTGCTTGAGTTCGTACAATGACTTCCTCAACCTGCAAACTAATGATGGATCCTGAACATATCCCTATGGATTATCCACATATATCTCCTAATTAATATATCCATGTAATAATGCATTCTTCACATCCATATGGTGTACCTCCCACTTTCTAGTTGCTGCAATAGCTAGAGCTAACCGAATGGAATCAATCTTGGCAACCGGTGAAAAAGTCTCCTCATAGTCAATTCCTTGTACCTGTGAGAAACCTTTAGCTAATAATCGAGCCTTATAATAATTGAGCCTTATACTCTATAATATATCCATAAGAATCCATCTTTTTATTAGTAATCCACTTACATCTAATAAGATTCCTGTTGGAAGGTATATGAACCAACTCCCATGTGTTGTTCTCTATTAGGGAATTGTACTCCTCTTTCATAGATTCCTCCCAATGGGGTTTTCCTTTAGAATCTACATAAGGATGAGGATATGATCCAAGCACCATATAAAAATAAATAGGAAGCAATGTCTCCATGGTAGTAAAATCTTGCAGAGGCTCCACAAACTCAGATCTGATTCTCTGTGTTGACAAGATCACCTACTACCTAAAGAGTCTGTTGTTCCCATTGTGGTCGTTGCTATGGACCTAAAACTTCTTTCTACTGATAAAAAATATCAAATGTATCATATTCATATATCTGATCATAAATCTGATCGGAATAAGTCTCACGAAGTTCCACAACTAGTGGCGGTGGAGATGGAGGTGTGGACTGATCCGAAAGTACTTGTGAATGACCCTCTTCAAACTTAACACTCTTTTGAATGAATAGTGTATCTGAACTAGTATCTAATAAACTATATCTCTTCACTCCCTCTAGATATCCAAAAAAAATACACTCCTTACTTTGAGCTTCCATAACTTTCCTCCTATCAGAAGGGACCCTAGCCCATGCACGGGAACTGAAAATTATGAAGTGAGTGACTTCCGGTTTCTTCCCGCTCCAAGCCTCATATGGAGTGACTCCCTTGACTGATTTATGAGGAAATATATTCTGAATGTAGGATTTATAGCTAATAGCTTCAGCCCATAAATTTGGAGGTAGTGCTCTAGCCTACAACATACAATTGTCCATATCTTTCAATGTTGTGTTCTTTCTCTCCGCTACCCCATTATGTTGTGGAGTATATAGAACTGTGTGTTGCAACTATACCTGATTCTGAACAAAGATGCTCAACATCCTTATTCACATAATCTCCTCCATTTTTTATATGAATCTTCTTAATCCTCTTCCCTATTTGGCTCTCAACTAGATGCTTGAAATATTTAAGACACTGAAAGACCTCATATTTTAATTTGAGAAAGTAGACCCATGTATATCTCAAAAAATATTTAATAAAAGTAAGAACACACTTAGATTTACTGATCTATGGGTGTGGGAAAGGACATGTAATGTCACTATGAACCAAATATATAAGTGATGATTCCCTCCATGCTTTACCTATGTTGACCTTCCCCTCAAGATATTTTCCTAATATGTAGCCTTGACAAACTCCATTTGTGTACTGAATCTGGGGTAATCTATCTACCAGTCCACCCTTGCTAATATGACCTAAATATTTAAAATTCAGATGCCCAAACCTCTCATGCCACAACATGGACTCTTCATTAGCTAGTGTTAGAAGAGATACATAATCATATTTATGAATGAAGTGAGAGAACGTGTATAGCCTAGAATGGTGATTAACCTCACCAATGACAATTTTTGAACCATTTGTCAAGTCATAAATAATAACTAAGTCCGAAGTGAAATCCACCTTCTTCCTTGAACCTAAATGAGTGATTTGATAGATGGAGAGAAGATTCACTAAAAGCTTCAGAACATGAATTAGATCTGAAATCATCCATTTTCTAGATCAACTCTACCCCTACCGCACACCTTTGCAGGAGAATCATCTCCCATGAATATTAGTGGCCTAGAACAAGTCTCCAAGTATGATAAAAGTCTATCCAATGAGGCCATGTGATTGGTATCCCCTGAATCAAGAACCCAAGCATTATGATAAGATGAAATAGAAAGTAATTCATGACCATTACGTATTTTCTGATGATGGATTTTTTCTTGCATTATCTAGAATACAATCCTTGAGGATATGTTGCTCAAGTGTTTGTGCCATGAGATTTATGGTATTTTTCATGCAAGAACTCTCAAGATGGAACCCCTTGTTACAAAAAGAACACTTTTTATTCTCCTTCTTTCCTTTTGATGCCTTGGAAATAGAAATCTCATCTGTGGAATTTTGTTTAACTTCCTTCTTGTTATCTTGGTCCTTCTTACCCTTTTTCTTCTACTTATTCTTCTTTGAACATCATTGAGTTGTAAGAACATGGGGATTGGAATTATTAAGTGCCCCTATTTGGATGAGATTTATTTTCTCATGGATAAGTGATTCCATGAAATCATCTAGGTATGGCATCTTCCATGTAGACCCCATAGCTAACCTGGTAGTATGAAAAAAAGAAGTGTAGAAAAAATACTCTGGTCCTACTTTTGTTAGAATTGAAAAGATTAATTGTTTGTATTTCTTATCAATTCCACAAGCATTAACACGAGAAAGAAAATTTTTAACTTATAGAAGTAGTCTTGTAGGGTCTCAAAATATATTGGATTCAATGCATGTAGATCATTCTCCAACTGAATACCTCTTAGATTGTCTTTCTTTCCTAGAAAATTCTTCAACTTTGTCCAAACATCGTTAGGAGTATTGCAAGTATCGACATGAAAGAGGAGATATAGAGATATGATCAAGCATAATATTCCGTAGGATTCATCCATTCTTTTGAATTATTTTGATTTCTCTATGGATGAAGTAGAATCGACCTCAGTCCCCACGGTGATCCTATACAAACCCTTGCTTCTAAGTACAATATCTATCCCGGGCTTCCACTAAAAGTAGTTGAAGGGTGTCAAGATCACTGAAGAAGATGGCTGATCTATAGGTCTCTATGGGATGTCAAATTTGATCTATAAACCCAAAATAAAAGTAAACACTCCCTCACAATAATGACTCGGATGCCATGTAGGATTATTTTTGTTACATGGGGTGACCCAGGTTTTGATCTCAAATAGGTTTCCAGCAAAACCCTCAAAACTATTGGCCCTCTTGGTAAACTAGAATGAAACGTTGTGCATAGAGTGCACAATGCAGTCTCACCTGAGATAACTTTATGGGGGGATACAATAATTTGGTGTTTTTCATCTAGGAATGAGTGGGGATGGTGTTTAGATCCTTTTCCTTACACATCATCATCATTAATCATTCATCTACTTCTATGATTAATTCATCTTTAAACCTATGCATGCATGCTGTTATAACTAGTTTTAACCATTCATTCTTTAGCTAAAGATTAATAGACTAGTAAAATCATTCATTAACAATCACATAGAACACAATATTTTACCATGCTTCACCCCCTCTTGGGGCTACGTCCATAAAGATCTAGCTTCTCTGCTCTTTTATTTATTTAGTTGTAAAATCTTCCATGCGTGCATTACATATTCAATATTACAATAAAAAATGAGGGCAAGTAAACTTTTAGAGGCTGACTAAATCACACTAGGCTCCTCAGCATGTGACCTAACCCTAAAAAACTATCTTATTCCACCCTACCATAATAACCATAACAAAACTCACAATAATCAATAACTTCTGAACCCCCAACCTAGACCTCCTAGGTCTTTATTTATACTAGTCTACTGGCTTATATCCATTACAATATTGTAAAAAAACCTAACCCTAGAATAGTTAGGCTTGTCTACATGCAAACCACATTGCTTTTCCTTCTTTTTCCTGCATGCTGCTTTCCTACCTCCTAAGGCATGCACTCCAAAAATAGACCTTCTCTTCCAAATTTAGGCCTGTGCCTAAAATAGATCTTTCTTCCAAAATAGGCCTCCATAAACAAGCCCCCAACACTGACATGTGGATCAGCCACTCAGACAATGTTTTCTTCATGTACAACCTTCTCCAAGTCATGAAACTTTCCTTCTAGTTCCTCTACCATTTGCACTGTAATGTGTTCCTTCATAGACTCTACGCTTTCTGCATGAACCTATGCCATCCTTGTCTTCTCCTCCTCCAGTTCAAAAATTATTTGTGATTCTTGTTTCTGGAGAGGTTTTGATTGGGAATTCCTTATGTTCTTGTTGATCTGCATAATCTTCAACTATGTCTACAAGGTCTTCATCTCCTACATGCCTTTTAATCGTTCTGTGATACTCATGGCCTTCTGTCAATGCTTCAATTCATGCATTGCAACACTGATTTTCTCCTCTTTCTAGTCCCAATGTTGGACCCTATCGTCTTCCTCAAAATTTTTCCACAGGTGCAGAGTCCTGTCAAAACGTTCCGCGACTTCTTTGGCTTCTCTTTCGATCATCTCTATTTGCAAGGTTGTCTGCTGTTCCCTTTCAGCTGGGACTTCGGGAGGACTTGTCAGTGTTAATTTTTCCTTGAGTTCCTCGATATCCTTCCTGTACCCTTCAAGCGTCTACATGATAATTTAAATTTGTTATTCAACATTTCTCATGGCTCCCTGCGCACTGTTTGAAATATTCGTGAAGACTTCCTTTAGTTTCCGCTCAAGGTTATCTGTGCACTGCTTCTCCTCTTATGTTTGAAACTTGACCTATTCTACCACAATTTTTAGTGTGTCCTTTCCATCTCCAATGACATTTAATTCTGTCACATCTTCCCTGGCTCATGATTACATTTCTTGTGTGACACTGACTTGCATCTTGTACGGTGCCTTAGTTGGTATTTTATCCATGACCAACTCTACTCGTGCCAAGTCTTTAAGTAGTGTCTGCACCATGTCCTCCTTGAGTTGAAACATATCTTTCATAATGTGGAAGCTAGGACTCACCTACGGTATAAGTTGGATTGTTTCTTCCTCGTTCTCTATGGTTCTATCCCCTGTCTTTGTTTCTTGTGGGATCAGTTCTACCCCCTTATCTTGTGCTTGTGCCACTTGTATCCATTCAAGGACTTGTTTAACATTAGATAACTCCGTCATGATCCTTTCTCGTTGGTTCTTGACCTCCTCATATTCCTCCACCATGCAGTCCTGAACCCTCTCTACTATTAAGTCAACATCATCCTCAATGATTTTGTATTCCAGGATGTCCTTGTGGGCCTTGACCTTCTT
>ML793892.1:178940-197063 GCA_009831015.1 Picea engelmannii
CAAGACAAGATGTAACCCTGAAAGGTCATCCTAATGGCCAGACTAGGGGAATGGGATGGATGAGCGGGGTATAAGATGTAAATATGATAAGATGGTGGGAGCGGATGATGGCTCTGCAAATCCCCCTTGGTGGCTAACCAAAACCCATTAATATTAGCTTGCTAAGTCACCCAATCAATCACCCCAACAATGGTCAAGTGGATTAGTGTAAGATCCAAGCAGTCATTAGAAATGAAAGGAACCTAATGCATATATAAGAAGGTTATAATGATCAAATATGACACATAACATGATACCTCAGACCAATTACCTCACGGAGCAAGAGTCCTCTCCGATGCAATCCCAGGCCGGTGGTGATGGAGGCTGCTACTGCTGATAGGACAAGTCCTACTGAGAAGAAAGATGGGCCCTCCAGGGCCATGCTCAAGTCAATCCCGCTCTCGGTACTCCATGTCTAGGAATGTGTGGGCCTCGAGACATGATCTCCTAGTTATCCCTAGATATCGGGGATAACAATTGTGTTCCCCCCTCGTTCCTCCAACGTGGGGACATTATTCTTATTTCCTGTATGCCCATCCTTATTTGGGGTACTTCCCTTCTTTTGTTTTGCTATCTTAGGGCTAGGATTCATTTGTTGCGTTGGTTTCTTGGCCACGATGCTTCCTCCTGCAAATGTTATAGATGACCCATCTTCAAATTCTTTCCCCTTGGGAATGTATTTGGTGATTATTGGGATCTTCCAATCATCCTTCCAGTTCTTTATTTCCTATTCTACTTCCTCTGCATTGACGCATATCAAAGTTGTAGCCATTCATTGTCTGGATCCCTGCACACCTGGATCCACATATTGTGTCACATAGCCTTAAATTTGGCTATACCTTGGTACTGCATGACCACTTCGGGAGTTATTTGCTAGGTATTGGCTATCCTCTCTTTCATATCATTGAGATACCAAGAAAAAGTGTTGGCATTGCCACTTCTCTACTTTGAATCAAAATTTCTCCCCAATGATGTGTAATGTGCTACGTGAAATTTTCCTACTCTATAACATAAGTATGAATAGGTAGGCTCTTTCCATCCGATCAACGCTATCAACATGATGAGAAACGGATAGTGGAACTTGGTCCCCAAGTCCTTTGCATCCTTGGAACATCTAGGAACATATTCAATAAGTGTGGGGACCATCTAAGCATGGTGTTTTTTGCGCACTACATTGCAGCTGTGACAACTCCTGCGGGGACTTCCTCCTTACGACATTTTGGAAGGAGTTTTCACACCATCAAATTTGTTTCCATCCTGGTGGCTGTGTCACTGATCCACTTTATTATAATTCCGTGCGATCCCCTTTTGATTCCATAGGTTTTCTTCATTTCTTCTTTGAGTGCCTTTTCCTTGTTTTTTTCATCCATATACTGCATGGGCTTCTCTACATTTGATGGCAATCATGTGATGAAGGAAATTAATTCAACGTCGATGCACACTATTTTGTCCATCCAAAAAAATCCTCCATGGAGGACCACTACTAACTGCTTGACATATTTTTTCACCTCTTTCCCCCTGTCGAAGTAAGGAATCTCTAACAAATGAAGTATCCCTATATTTACCAGGCCTTCTACCCACTTCTTTGGCTGCAACACTAGATCTGCTAACAGACCTATGCCCAAGATTTCCATGTATACCTATTGTGAAAACTTAGGGAACTTGTTGGTGTCAAAAACATCGTGGTCTGCATACATTAACCTTTTGACGTAGCCCAACAAAATTGCTGTGGCCTGCACCCCATATGGAATGCATGACAAAACTATAGAGGCCTCGAGCTACTTGCACGGGGATGTTGTGATGGGATGTTTCCCCTTTCTCGGTGCTCGAGCACTAGATTTCCTAGCCTATGGTTCTCTTTCTTCCTAGCCTGACTCTAGTTTCCCCGTGATATCTTTGAGCTGCGCTTCCTCATGATGAGTGGATCCTACCACAGGTTGTGATCCTGGCCCATTAGATTTTGTCCTTTCACTGTCAATGCCATTTGTCTGGTGGGATGCTTTGGCCCTAGAAGGTTGTTGTGGGTTTCCTGTTGCCGATGGGTTTTGGCCCCCCACAATACCCTGTGAGTTGATGTCCATATTGAATGTCATCAGGGCCTATCCCTCTTCCTCTACCAGTGTGGCACTCATTGGTTTAGCCTGTGGTGAAGGAATTGCGTCGACATCAATGATTCCCTCTGGCTGTGTAAAAACTTGTTTTTCCTCTACAAGTTCTTGTGGTGACCTGTGGCTACTGTGTGTTTTTCGTGCTATTTGGCCAAGTGAAACACGATTTGGAGGTGCCATCATGGGTAATTCTTCCTTCTGCAGTTGAAATTCGACTACTAATATCTTCAAACTCTCTTGTTCACCACCTTTCTTCGTGCTCCTTAGCTCTGTGGATATATAAATTCACAATGATTATTGTTTGGCCTGCATTTTAGTTATATACAGGGTGTCATAAAATCCCTAAATTTTCTCGGAGACGCTTCTTTGATGGCCATAAATATTTTAAATTTTCTTGAGCACACTTTATTAAGTTTCATAAATGATTGATTCACACCTTTTTACCACGATGACCCTTTTTTTCTTTTCCGACCGTTGGCCTTTTTTTTGGTGCACTGTAACTTTTCGGTGTGCTGCACGTTTCTGCTATGACTGTTACTCTGGCACATTGTGTTTGGTTATTGTCATTCATATGTTGTGCATAGTAACTTTTACTTCTTGTCGCGATGATTTCCTTGTCTGCTGCGCAGGACATTTCCCAATGTTTTTTATTTTCCTTATTTTTCTACTTTTGTCTTCCTTTTTCTTCTTTTTCTAATTTTAATTTCTTTTTAAAGTTTTCTTTCCTAATATATACTATAGTACACTATATACATGGTTTTCTTACTATGATGTCACTATTAAGAGTTAGTAGGTCGACTGTCTCTGTACAGTTTCAGTCGACTACCATTCACCATTCCTTTCAGTTCTGTTCCTCCCAAGTCCTTTATCTACACAGATCCTCCATTTGTGATAGTTTTTACTTCATATGGGCCTAGCTAATGGATTCTGAACTTACCAAGGTGTTGCAAAAATTTGTTGTCATAGAGAAGAACTAGGTCCCCCTCCCTAAAGCTCTTCTTCTTTATGTGTCTTTCATGCCAAGATTTGTCCCTTGCTTTCTGTACCTTTTGGTGAAATCCTTCCAGAATCCTGTCTTCTTCCATTTCCATCAGTTGACTTAACCTATCTCGTACTGCACCTCTTTCTGTCATATTGGTAATTGCTGCTACAAGCAGATTGGGTACCAGAAATTCTAATGGCACCACTTCTTATTTTCCATACACCAATATGAATGGTTTCTATCCTGTCAACTTTTTGCATGTGGTCTTGTATGCCCATAGTACTAATAGTATTTTCAAATCCCAATCATCCCTGTTAACATTACAGATCTTAGTCAAAGCATTTTCCAAAATCTTGTTGAAAGCTTCTACTGTTCCATTTTCCTAAGGACGATATGGTGTACTCTTCTGGTGATAGACTTCAAATTACTTAGTCATAGCCTTGATGGTATTATTAATAAAATGGGTGCCTTGGTCACTCATCAAAATCCTGGGACATCCAAATCTTGTGATCACCTGCTCAAATAAGAAGTGCACTATTGTCTCTGTGTTGCAATATTTGACTGATGTTGCTTCTGCCCATCTGGTTAAGTATTCAATCAGAATAATGATATATCTATCTCCTGACATTCTTTCTAGTGGATTAATAGGTCTGACCAAATCTCTTTCCCATTTTTCAAATACTTGCAGAGTTACTTGTGGTATTAGGGGCATCTCATCCCTCCCATTGGGTTTGCCAATCCTCTGACATACATCAAAGTTCTGAAAATATTATTTGGCATCTTTATGAAATGTTTGCCACCACAAAATTGCACGCAATACCTTCTTTGTGGTAGATTTTCTTTCATATTATCCTCCAGCTATACCTTTATGAGCTTCTACTAAAATCCCGGACCGTCCATGTTTCAATACACACCTTCTTAAAATGTTGTCTGCCCCCATCTTGTATAAATGAACTGCAATGAGTTGATAGTCTGCAACTCTAACTACCATATTTTTCTTCTGCACAGTTCTAAACTCTTGTAGCACAACTCTTGTACTTAAGAATTCAATGATATCAACGAAATATTCATCAACTACCTGTACTAAAAATAACCATGCATTAGGGAATTTTTCTTCCAAGTTAGTAGTCTCTTCTCCATTGGTTACCCTTGAAAAGTGATTAGGTCCCGCATTTAGCTTCTCTGTTTGACTATTACTTCAAAATAAAATTCTTTGAATAATAACAACCATCTATAGATCGTCCCGCCAACACTGGCTTGTTGACTAGATATTTGAGGGAAAAATGATTTGTGAACATTTTAAAATGCTTTCCCAATAAATAATGTATGAATTTCTGGAGTGCATATAGCATGGCCAGGCCTTCTCTTTCTGTGGTGTTGTAATTCTTCTTAGATTGTGACAACTTCCTTCTTGCAAAGGCTATAGGATGGTCTAAGTCCCCTTCTCTTGGCTACGCCAAAATTTCTCCCAGTGCTATTGTTGATGCATCTACATGCACGTGAAATGTATTTTTCCCAATCTAGAAACACTAATATAGGTGTTTTCACCATCTTCTCCTTTAGAGTATCTAATCCTTGCTGACAATCCTCATTCCACTGAAATATGGTGTCCTTCTTTAACACATTTTCTATCGGTGTAGTAATCTGTGTGTACCCATTTATAAACTTCATGTATTAGTCTGTATGTCCCAGTGTGGCTCTTAACTAGTGCACTGAATTTGGTGGTGGTAGGTTTGCAATGACAACAATCTTGGCAGGGTCAACTAGTAAGCTTTTTTTGCACACTATATGTCCCAACAATATCCCAAAAGGTGTACCAAAAATGAATTTCTTGATGTTTAATGATATCTGATGTAATATCCCAAGGCCGAGCCCCCATTGTAATTATGAATGTAACATGTTTTGTAGGCTGGTGAGATAAGCAATTATAAGTTGGTAGGCTTATGTGTTTACTGGGGCGGAGAGGCTAGATGCTAAGGCCAATGGGCCTGATTTTGTATATGTAATTATGCAGGTTATTAATAAAATGCATCGTTGCATGTAGACCAACCACAAAGAAAGAGTTATGGGGGACTAAACTCCACTGGGTAGGGAAAGGGATGGGTCTGAGAGTCTAGGAAAAAGGGCCTAAGCTTGAGGGATTAACCCAAGGGAATATTATAATGTATTCCTGAAAAAATAATAAAGTGGGGAAATAAACCCAATTATCCTAAGTTCCTTTAGGGAGAGGAATAAACTCAAAGTGGAGAGGAATGAGCTACTAGAGAGCCAAGTGTCATCCAAAATGCATGCAAATTTATGGGAGGGAATTCTCACCATTCTGACCATTCTCATGACTCTGGGTATTCTCACCATTGGGACCATTCTGACCAGGCTGGCCATCCATTACCTCGAGGGACCAATGCACCCAATAAGCACCCAGTAACCCTGGAATGCCATTGTGGAATTCCTGAAACACCTCGAACCTTTGCAACAAGCTCGAATTGATACCCTCGCTGTAACTGCACCTACAGTTTCCCTACATATTGTCATTTCAGTACCATTCCCCACATCCAGTTTCTATTGCTGTCATCACCATGCCCATGTGTTGAGGAGCGGTAGTGAAGAAGCAGGATGTCAGGCCTATGAGAAACTCTCTCCAGATGAGAGAGTGTGCTAAGGAAGTGAGCTCTCCTGGAGGGAGTCCAGTAGCAGCTACAAAGATATGAGAATTCTTGATCCGGCCTGTTGCTGAAGCCCCATAAAGGGAGGTGTAGTAGCCGATGGGCTGTGTGATAGTGAAGGTGTACACTCCTGGGGTGGGACATGCATGTGGGGAATGAGAGTATGTGAGCTGTGGGCGTAACTGGCTCCTTGGAGGAAATCCTTCCTATTGTATTGTGCAACCTCATGTTGTCCCTGCCTAGCCTAGGAATCCCTTGCTCGATGGAGTTTAGTCCCATCTCAGGGGTGACCCACTCCTGAGAGTGATGAGTAGCATGGTCTAAGGCTGGGAGGTTCATGGAAGGTATGCATGTAGTTGGTGTACTTCAATTAAAAGATAAGTACCATTTCCAAGTTTGGTTACATGTTGTGTATTTGTATATGCTATTATATTTATGGGTTTTTACTGTGATTACTGCATGTATGATTTTACTGTTATTTTTGCATTATGTTGTGTGATAGAATAACATAAACCATCTGTTAAATTTGTATGTGTTATTGATGCTTCCACATGAATATGTGTATGGACATAATGTTTATGTCTAGTTAAAATTGCATTATATATATATATATATTCGACCATGATAGTTATCTGGAGTAGCATGGCCTGACCTGGGTGGTCGGGGATGTTACACATTGGTATCAGAGAAAACAAAAAGGTGTTTAATCAGTGACGATGCCTGACCTGGTGGTGTTCGTGGGAGTTACAAATTGCTATCAAAGCCATGGTTTCAAAACTGAGCCTGGATGGGCCATGTTAGTGGAAGTTGAAGCACAAGTTTTAGAAAGGAATTGTTGTCGAAACAAACAAATATGAGTTAGGAGCGCCTTTGGGTTCCAAGAGAATACCTTGGCCATGTTATGAAGCTTAGGAGGTATAATTGTTTATGGAATGACAACATAGAAATAAGCCACAAACACCATTGTGTTGGGCCGCAAGGTTTGAACTTGAGGCATAAGATCTGTGCAGGGGAAGGGCCAACTTTTCCAACCATTGGATCTAGAAAAAGGTGCACGAGAGTTAACTTCCAAGTCCTTCGGAATTTGCGACTTCGACGAAGTTTATGTGTTATAGAGAAAAAGGGGCCAAAGCCCGAAGTTCCAAAGTCCCAGAGGGGATTTGCACCATAGATCTTGGGAGAAGTGTTACCATTGGATTTGACCAAGGACAGATCAAAACCGTTAGATCGAGTCAAGAGAAAGAGGTAAGGCACAATGGTGAAAAAAAAATCTCAACCATTAGATCTGCACGCAAGTTATCGTGACCCATATATCTCACATCAGTTCATAAGTTTGACACTTCAGGAGAAATTGAGTGTTCTAGAGTGAAAAATCCTGAAGGCCCGAAGTCCATAGTTGATCCAGACAATTCATTAAAGGAGGCACATGTCGATAGATCAACGTATTCTGGAGTTCGACGTTCGGGAGAAACAAAGTGTGCTAAGGGGAAAAATCCCGAAGTCCCGAAGTCCAGAGTTAATATGGACCATTTATGAAAAGGGACACGTGTCGATAGATTGACTTGTTCAAGAATTCAACATTTGAGAGAAACAAAGTGTGAATAGAGTGAAAAATCCTGAAGTCCTGAAGTTTGGAGTTGATCCGGACCAATCGTATAAATAAACACGTGTCGGAAGATCAGTTTGTTCAAGAGTTCAGCGTTTGGGAGAATTGGACTGTGCTAGTGTGGAATATCCCGAAGCCCCGAAGCCCGAAATCCTGAAGTCGAAGAACATAAGTGGCGTGGCATGATGACGTCTTATGTGGTGATATGGACCTTTCATAGACATGCAACATGCCACCACCTTAATTGTTGACAACTGTACTATGTGGATCCCGAAAGGTAAGAAAGTTTGAGAGTTCGACGTTCGGGATAATTGGAGTGTGCAAGTGTAAAACCTTCCGAAGCTTGAAGTCCCAAAGTGACGTGGCCTGCTGATGTCACCAGGGATGACGTGGACACATGGGATGTGTGCCACGTGTTAGTGAGTTAAGAACCTTTGGAATATATAAATGCTAGTTAGAACGTGACACATGTCATCCACCATATTGGACCACATGTCTTCTTTTAGTATTTCACCACGTGGAACTCCTCTCGAGCATGGGTAGTGGGGCCCCTATTGAATAAATAAAGTAGTTAAAACCTTGGCGAAGAATTTAACTGGACCAAACACATGATAACTTGACCCCAGTAGACGCGTGGTGCCAGATCGTGAAGTTGGGAGACTTGGTACTCTGGAGGAAAGGTGTTATAGTTATCATTGAGTAGAGAACTCCCAAAGGCCCGAAGTCTAGAGTTAATCCCAACCGTTGGTCACAGGGGACGCATGGCGTCAGATCCCAAGGTCCAGAGACTTGACACTATGGAAGAAATGGTTCATTATGGAGTGGGAGGTAGAAATCCCAAAGTCCTGTAGTGCTGAAGTAACGTGACGTGGTGACGCCACCTGGGGTGACAAGGAAGTATTCAGATATTCATGGTTCATGAGTTTTTGGGAGTGTAGATGTGAAATCCTCCGAAGTCCTAGAACCCCAAAGCTCTGAAGTCCCATAGACAGGAAGTACCGAAGCAACATATGTGACATTGAATGATGACATCACCTGGGTGATGTGGATCTCTCCTAGTAATTCCAGGTGTCATATGACTTTGTACTTGGAAATAGTTGTAGTAGTCTGAAGACTTGGCACTCTGGAAGGATTGAGAGTATGGACAATACGAAACTCCTAAAGCCTGAAGTTCTGTAGTAAATATCAACTGTTGGATGTTGGGAAGCCAAGGATCGTTGATCCACCCCACTTCACGAGTTTGCCAATGCGACACTTTGAGATATTTTTTGTGATGTGCTTTGGAAATTGTTGAATCTAGAAGTACTATAGCTCCTATCCACCATCCTTCGCGATTTATCTAGTTCAATGTTCTGTGAGGTTTGTGATGTGTGAAAAGGGAAACCTCCGAAGTTCTAGAGACCAAAGTTTCAAGGCTCTGGATAAGTGCCCAACTATGAGCACTTGGTCACAACCGTGGTCACATGTGAATTAAGGGATGAAGAAAAGGGGATAGCACTCGAAAGTGAATTGTAGAACAGAGCAGGGCTCAGAGATAGAGTCATGGGGATTCTTGATTGACCAAAGACCCACATAAAATGGAGTCTGATATTATTTTGTTGAATCATATTGTTTAAGTTATTTTGGATAATTATTAAGTCTAATAGCCTGACACAAATTTAGTTGACTGCACATTTTGCAGAGTTAGCAATTGTCAGAACCGAATAGGATTGTTACATAGTGTAGAGAAATGGAGGAGGCACATGATGCTTACAGTACGAAGGATGAAGTTATAGGAATGGATGTCCATTTGGGAGTTGAAGGAACAAATTCCAATGGGCATGGAGAATAAATAGATAAAGACGTGAGCATGATGAAAATCATTAAAAATGTGCAAAAAGATATCCAAATTCACTAGGCAGATTACAAAAGGATTAAGAGAGCCAAGGAGCAACAATAATACTTCAATATGAAGTTAATGCAGATCCTGGAAAGATTTGAAAATAATTTGGATAAGGAGAGTGGCTCCAACAAATCAGGAAGTCACATGACCCTTGAGAAGAAAGGAAGATCAAGGAGTGGTAGCAGACATCACCAACACTCACAAACGCATTCCCATAGGAGAGTATATAGTATCTCAAGTCCATCCCCTGATAGGAAACATAGGAGGTCTAGGGTGGATGAGTTGAAAGGAGAAATGAATAAGATCAAACCTCCTACTTTTGATGGAGAGCATAAGATGGATGAAGATGCTGAGACATGGCTACTAGGAATGAGGAAGTACTTCCAATTGCAAAACTATTATTCTCATGTAGAGGGAAGAATTTCCATCTACCAACTTAAAGGAAAGACATCCATATGGTGGGATTAACTGGTGCAAGTACAATGCCTCAGGGAGAAAAATGTGACTTGGAAGGAATTCAAGAAACATTTTGAAAAGAAGTACTTAGACAAGAGATACTATGACAATAAGATGAAAGAGTTCTTTAACCTTAAACTGGACATGACTATAGATGAATATAAAATGAGATTTCTAGAGATGTTGAAGTATGTCCCTTTCATTAAGGATGATACAGTCAAGATCCAGAGATATCTGAGTGGGCTGCCATCTTTCATCAGTGATAAAATCCAATATGATTATCCCAAGAATCTGGAAGAAACTATAAGGAGAGAAAAATGATTATATGATCAACAAAAAGGAAAGCCTACTTTCTAGAAGGCTTGGGAGGGCAAGAGGAAGTTTAAGAAGGAGCAGAGGCAAAAGGGAAACAATCCACCATTTTTCATAAATATTCCTCAAGGAAAACCAATTATAAGAGATCCCGAGATGGATAAAGTAGGTGGGCAAAGACCAAGGCAGACACCTATGCAATGTTGGGGCTGTAAAGGAGACCACAAGTATAGATATTGTCCTCACAATAGTGACAAGGTAAGAGCTGTCCACAATGTACAACAAGCAGAAATAATGGAGGACATGGGCATAATTGTACCAAGGATCTATGTAGCCCTGGAAAACAAGCAAGATGAGTTTCAATCACACATGATAAGGTGCCAAATATGGAGGATCATGCAACATATAAGGATAATGTGCCAAATTTGGAGGATCATGCAGTCCTTGAAGATTTTGAAGATGTGTTCAAGGAGGTACCAGGACTACCCTGAAAGAGAGATATTGATTTCTCTATAAATTTAATGCCTGGAGAAGCTCCAGTATCAAAAAATCCTTACAGAATGAGTACACCAGAGCTAAAGGAGTTGCAAATGCAACTTGAAGAGCTTATGAAGGAGGGGTATATATGCCCAAGTGTGTTACCTTGGGGTGCCCCGGTCTTGTTCGTGAAGAAGAAATATGGGATATTGATATTGTGCATCAATTTCAGATAGTTGAACAAAGTGACTATAAAGAACAAGTATCCTCTACCGAGGATTGATGATCTCTTCGATCAGTTGAAGGATGAAATGATATTTTCAAAGATAGATCTCAGGTTAGGATACCATTAGGTAAGGATTAAATATGAGTACATCATTAAGACCACCTTCAAGACAAGGTATGGTCATTATGAGTTCACAGTGGTTCCATTTGGGTTATCAAATGCACCAGCTATTTTCATGTGCCTAATGAATGGTGTTTTCCAAGAATATTTAGACAAGTTTGTCATTTTATTTTTGGATGACATCCTTGTATATTCCAAGTCAGAAGAAGTGCATGAGAATCATTTGAGGATGGTGTTGCAAGTTCTAAGATAGCATCAATTGTATGCCAAATTGAGCAAGTGCTCATTTTATCAAAGCGTAATTCACTATTTGGAGCATATCATATTTGAAGAAGGGATAGAAGTGGACCCTAAAAATATTGAGGCCATTAAAGGGTGTACAACACCTGAGAATGTGACATAAGTCATATCCTTTATGGGTCTAGATGAATACTATAGAAGGTTCATTGCATGATTTTCGAGAATAGCTCATCCCATCACTTCCTTGCAAAGGAAGGGGAAGAAGTTTCAATGGACAACAGAATGTGAAATGAGATTCCAACAATTGAAGCAGTTGTTAACCACTACTCCAATTCCGTGGATTTCTGATCCGAATGAATATTTCGTTGTTTTCACAAATGCATGCAAAGAAGGACTTGGTGGAGTCCTTAATCAAAACGGATTTGTGATATGTTTTGAGTTCAGAAAATTGAAAGAGCATGAAAGGATCTATGCCACTCATGATTTGGAGTTGGAAGCCATAGTGAATGCTTTGAAGAAGGTGAGGAAATACCTAATGGGAAAGAGGTTTGAGCTAAGGACAGACCATGACAGTCTGAAATATTTGTTTGATCAACCAACTTTGAATGCTAGGTAGAGTAGATGGTTGGAATTCCTATGTGAGTATGACTTTGATATCAAGAACATCAAAGGAAAGGATAACAAGGTGGTTGATGCACTCAATAGGAGAGTGCATGAACTACATGATACAACCATTAGCATGTATCAGACGAATCTTAAAGACATAATTTATGAGACTGCAAAAGTTTATTTGCAGTACATGGAATTGGTAACAAAATTGCAGCAAGGTAAAATGCAGCAGAAAGATGAAGATTATGAATTGGGAATTGATGGAATTATATTGTACATAAACATAGTTTATGTACCCAATTATCATGAATTGAGGAGTGTGATTTTAAAAGAAATGCACAATGTACCTTATGCAGGACAACCAGGATATCAGAAAACAATTTCAACAGTCAAGATCCAATATTATTGGCCAGGCATGAAGAGGGAGATTGCTAAATACATAGCTAAATGCTTGGAGTTTCAAAGATTCAAGGCTGAGCATAGACACCTAGCTGGGTTACTGCAGCCATTACCCATTCCTTAGTGGAAGTGGGAAGTGGTGATGGATTTCATCACATGATTTCCCAAAACAAGCAAGCAACATGATGCAATCATGGTGGTGGTGGACAAGCTTACTAAAGCTACCCATTTCATTCCTATGAAGGTTACTCACAAGGCAACCAATGTTGCTGATATTTATATGAGGGAAGTAGCATGCTTGCATGGCATACCCAAGAAAATTGTGTTTGACAAAGACCCAAAGTTTACCTCAAAGTTTTGGAAGGGGTTATTCAAAGGGTTCAGAACAAAGCTGAACTTCAACACAACTTATCATCCTGAGTCTGATGGACAAACAGAAAGAGTAAATCAAGTGATAGAAGATATGTTAATAATGTATGTGATGGACAAACCATCTAAATGGGAAGATTATCTACACTTGGTATAATTTTCCTACAACAATGGGTATCAAGCATCACCAAAGGTGATCCTGTTTGAAGCACTTTATGGAAGAAAGTGAAACACCCTAGTAAGCTGGGACAACCCAACTAATAGGGAAGTGGTTGGGCCAGCGTTGCTCAAGGAAATGGAAGAGAAAATGCTAAAGATTAAACAGAATTTGAAGGCTGCCCAAGATAGGTAGAAAATCTATGCTGACAAGAACAAAACTCACAAGGAATTTAAAGTGGGTGATCACGTTTTCTTGAAGGTGAAAGCCAACAAAAATTCCCTGAAGCTGGGAAATTGTTTCAAGTTGGAATCCATATATTGTGGGACATTTGAAATCCTAGAGAGGATTAGTCCAATAGATTATATGCTTGCATTTCCTACATTTGTGTCTATACATAATGTATTTCATGTGCCATTGCTTAAGAAATATATACTTGATGCTAATCATGTTATTGATTGGAATATGATTCAGGTGGAGCAAGAAAGCATTTTTCAAGTGTATTCGATGTGCATACTGGACTGAAAAATCAAGCAGCTTTGGAATCGATCCATAAGGCTTGTAAAGGTACAATGGACCTAGTATGGTCCCGAGGATGCAACATGGGAGCACGAAGATGCTATGCGGGTAGAATACCCACATCATTTTGAAGATTTTGGAAATCTTGTTGATGTTGTGTAAATGAGTTGCACTGAGGATAGTGCAAAAGTAAGGGGAGGGGATTGTAATATTCCAAGGTCGAGACCCGATTATAATTATGAATGTAACATGTTTTATAGGCTGGTGAGCCAAGTAATTATAAGCTAGTAGGATTATGTGTTTATTAGGGTGGAGAGCCTAGATGCTAAGGCTAGTGGGTCTGATTTTGTATATGTAATTATGTATATTATTAATAAAATACATCGCTGCATGTAGACCGACCACGAAGAAAGAGTTATGGGGGACTAAACTCCATTGGGTAGTGAAAGGGATGGGGCTAAGAGTCTAGGAAAGAGGGGTTGATCTTGAGGGCTTAACCCAAGGGAATATTATAATGTATTCCTGAAAAAATACTAAAGTGGGGAAATAAACCCAGTTATCCTAAGTTCCTTTGGGATAGGAACAAACTCCAAGTGGAGAGTAACGAGCTCCCAGAGAGCCAAGTGTCATCCAAAACGCATGCAAATTTGTGGGGGTGCATTCTCACCATTTTGACCATTCTCATGATTCTGGGGATTCTCACCATTGGGACCATTTTGAACAGGCTGGAAATCCGTTACCTCGAGGGAATGATGCACCCAGTAACCCTAGAACACCATTGTGGAATTCCTGAAACACCCCGAACCTCTACAACAAGCCCGAATTGATACCTTCGCTATACCTGCACCTGTGGGTTGCTTGCGTATTGTCCTGTCAATACCGTTACCCACATCCAGTTTCTGTTGCTACCATCACCATGTCCATGTGTTGAGGAGTGGGAGTGAAGAAGTAGGTTGTTATTCTTATGAGAAACTCTCTCTAGGTGAGAGAGTGTGCTGAGGAAGTGAGCTCTCCTAGAGGGAGTCCAATAGCAGCTACAAAGCGTTGAGAATTCCTGATTCAAACTGTTGTTGAAGCCACATAAAGGGAGGTGTAGTAGTCGATGGACTATGTGATAGTGAAGGTGTACACTCCTGGGGTGGGACAGACATGTGGGGAATGAGAGTCTGTGAACTGTGGGCGTAAGTGGCTCCTTGGAGGAAATTATTCTTCTTGTACTGTGAAACTTCCTATTGTCCTTGCCTAGCCTAGGAATCCCTCACTCGGTGGAGTTTAGTCCCAGCTCGAGGGTGACCCACTACTGAGAGTGATGAGCAATGTAGACTAAGTCTGGGAGGTTCATAGAAGGTCTGCACGTAGTTGGTGTACTTCAATTAAAAGATAAGTACCATTTACAAGTTTGGTTACATGTTGTGTATTTATATATGCTATTATATTTATGGGTATTTCCCGTGATTACTGCATGTATGCTTTTACTGTTATTTATGCATTATTCTGTGTGATAGTAGAACGTAAATCATGTGTTAAATTTGTATGCGTTATTGTCGCTTCCGCATAAATATGTTTATGAAGATAATGTTTATGTCTGGTTAAAATTTCATTATATATATATATATATATATATTATGTATATTCGAGCATGATAGTATTTTGCAGTAGCATGGCCCGACCTGGGTGATCGGGGATGTTACAAATTGGTATTCAGAGAAAAAAAATATGTTTACTCAGTGACGATGCCCGACCTATTGGTGGCCATGGGCATTACATCTTACATTGCTTTCATCTTTCCAACATTAGTATTAAAACTTCTACATCATCTTTCAAAAGACTATACACAGTCCATTCATGCAAATATACTTCTAGAAACTGATGTATGAATTCCTTAAAAGAAGCTATGTCTACCCTTGAAAATATAGCTGGTGCATTCTTCAATCCAAAGGGCATGAATTTATATTGGTATGATCCTCATTTTGTAGAAGAAGTAGTCTTATACATGTCCTATGAAACTATTTTGACCTGATGGTAACTTGAGAATCCATTTATGAATGAATATGATTCTTGACCTCCCACATTCTCCAATACCTCATCTGTAAAAGCGGTAGGGAAAGGATCATATAAGAAAGCATCATTGAGTTTTATCAAATATAAACAAATCCTTATCCCTCCTTTCTTATTTTCTTGGACTACCATGGGACTAATCCATTCAGATTCCTCTATTGGTTCTATGATGCCAACTTCCAACATTCGATCAATTTCTGCTTTCACTTTCTACTTATACATTGGGTTCAGTATGTAAGGTCTATGTTTGACAGGTATAACCTATGGTTTTAGGGGTATCTTCATCTCTCCTAGCTCACTTGCTATGCCTTTCATATCTGTAAAGGTTTATGGAAACATGTCACTGTATTCATGTAGTAACTCTATTATCCTTTCTAATGTTTTCTCATCCTGATAGTCTCTAATCCTTGCCATTTTAGAATTTTATTCTATCCCAATGTTGACTTTCTTGACCTTGATTGGTGTAGCAAATGCCTCTATCTCTAGAGATGGACCTTACACCTCTCTCCCTCTCTCCTTCAACCTCTATGATATGAATGTTGCATGGATCATCTTCATTTGGTGCTTCCTCTTCGACATGATAACATGAGAGTAACTCTTTGAATGCTTGTCTGTTCTGTTGTTGATATTATGTTATAATTGCGACCTCTGGTTCATAAAAAAATATCACTCCCCTTATCAACTTAAGAGTTGAATAAATGTTGGGGTTCTCATGCTCAAATGAGAAGGTTACTACAAAATTCTTCTGTAATACTGTCCATTTTGTAGTTCCCCTATGCATCTCCTAGTCTATGTGCTAGTTCCATAAGATCCCTTCCAATGTATGAATGAAGTGATGATTCCATTACTATGGTGGTGTCATCCTCCATTATGCTTTGCATTTCTCTAGGTGTTCAACTGGTGTTCCTTTCAATTCATACATATGCACTGCGTTTCTTACTTTCTCTGCGCCAAATCTAATGCGCAGTAGTCGTTTACACTGATACCATTCCTAGATTGTTTATTTGTGCGCACCTCACAAAATGGAAGGTCTTTCTTAAGTGAAATATCCAAGGATAAGAGCATCTGATTTTCTAAAACTTCCACATATTTTTTCAAGAATTCCTCTAATTAGTTTAACCCATGAAAACTGAGAGGTTCCCTTATCTCTATACTAACCCATCTTACTACAAAGTTTATTCTTGCACACCTCCTTGTGGAAACGCCATGTAATATCTACTACCAATCATCTAAATCTGTATCTGAGTCCAAAGCACACGATACAATGATTCTCCAGCTGAGTACCCCATTTGAAGTTGGGTTGACATAATCTTCTTCTCGCGCAATGGTTCTTTATAACTGATTTATTTCTTCCAAATCCATATAGGTCACCTCTACAAACCTTTCTCCTTCTGAAGGATCCAATGGTGCAATAACTCTATATTCGCCTGATTCAAAATTCATTTTCCTTGTCTTCAGGTTGATCACATCCTGATTATGAAATTCCCAATCTAATCCAAGTAATGTTTGGTAAGGTTTTGTGGCATCTACTATCTCTATCACTTCAAAATCTTCCACAGTGCGCACTCCATCCAAATCTGCTGTCACACCTTTAAGCCTTCTAATTGGTAACACTCTGTGTTGATTTTCTAGTTTCAAATGGATAGGTGAATAACCTAATGTGGGTTCCCCCATTCACTGCCATGTCTTCTTAGGAAACATGTTTACTTCAAAGCCTAAATCTAGTATAATATCTCCCATGTTGAAGTCCCCAATGTTGGCATTTAGACTGAATTCTATGCTTGTCCTTCTTCTTGTATGGATATGATTGACTATTTTTATACTCTAACTTCCCTTCTACCTCTGTGTTGCATATTTATAGCAGATTCTATAAAATCTTAATAGATGATGGACCATTCAATAACTTAAAACATGATTATAGAAAAGTCTTGATGGCACTTACTTGTTATAAAGGTTGTCCTTTACTGGTGTGATCCATTGAATATGGCATCTCATACATTGGTGGGTCCTAAGTTTGTTGCACAACTAATGTATATGCAATGTTTTCCTTGAGAATACCCTGTCTGACCGCCTTAAATGTTTCCTTTTCTTCCCGCGCTTCAAACTGCTTCTGTGGCTTAGTATTCTTCTTTACCCATTGGTGTTGAGCTAGGTCCTATTTTATTGCATCAACTCTTGTCTTGGATCCTCCTCGAGTAACTATATTGATGTTTTTACCATCATCCATGGCTTTTGCAGAATCCACTGGAAATTCTGGCTATTCTAGTTCCTTTTTTCGTGAATCTTTCCCAAGAGTGTTGGGCAGTCTTCTGTGTCATGGTCAGCTGTGCGACAATACATACATGTCACAGGCAGAAGTGGATAATCCATTGCATAATGTCATGGTTGTTGGTAGTTATGGCCTACTACTGGTCCTATTCCTCGTCCAAATCCTCCTTTTCCTTGTCCTCCACCTCTGTATCCACCTCGATCTCATCGCGGTGCTTTGTATCAGGGTACTTGGTTATACTGCGCGGGGTTATATTATGGTTGCACATTGTTGTACTATGATTGCACGGGGTTGAATGGTGGTGGAACCTAGTTGAATTGAGATGCATCTTGCCATGTCATCATTTCTTCTTGCGCCTTGTAAGTTTATGAAGTCCTTTCTCTCATCAATTCTAGTGTTCTACAATCCTTATCATCATGACCCAATGATTTTCAAAAATTGCAATATGAACTTTTTGGTACTGTCTTGTACTTCTGAATCATTGGAAAATGATATGGATCATTCCCATGTGTCTTACAAATATCGCACAATGGTCCTCCTATTAGCAAGGGGTTTGGCACCCCTACTTCCAAGTACTACAAAAAAGTTGGACATTCATTCTTATGATGTCCTTCTGTCCTGCATAGCGTACA
>ML793892.1:252112-265783 GCA_009831015.1 Picea engelmannii
TCCCAAAAAAACATCGTTTAGGGCCTCAAAATGGCCCCGGAAGTTAAAAACTGCTAAAAATAGTAAATTACCAAAATTGCCAGAAACATGTTTTGGGCCAGTTGGAGAAGGTGGGTGGCCACCGATATCCACCTGGATCACCTTCTCCCAGATTTGACGACTGCCAGTGAGCTATGTAGGATCTGACGGTAGTTGTAGCTTCTCCCTTGTGCACTCTTCTTCTTGCCTTGGAAGATTTTCCAATTATCAGAGGCCCCAGCCTTTGCTTCCTACTACGAAGCCTGCAACTTCAACTTCTGTCTGCATTCTTGAAAACGTTGACCCTCATGAGCTTCTCAAACTCGATACCTCCAAAGGCTTTTCTCTAGCCTTTCTGCTCCTCCTTAAAACTATGGGCCTGTGTGTGAAATCACTACTCCTCCTGAGCTTTGTCCTCTTTGAATCCTTAAAGGATTCTTCGACCTCTGCACTCCTTGTAGGGTCCCTGCACACACGAGGGTGCTATCCATCCTGAGCTTCTCTGTTGCTCAGACTTATAAGGGATTTAACCCTTTTTCCCTCTCTCTCAGATGGAGAATTTGATGCCCTCGTGGAAATATCTTGCTCAAGCAACTCCTTGCTGAGCCTGCAGGGTGTTCAACAGCCCTGTGAAGGTCCTATTCCTTAGACGCTTCTCTATTCTAGAACTCAAAGGAGTTATCTTTGTGCACATAGGAACTTTCTCAATGCCTTCCTGGAAGAGCTCTATAGAACCCTCAGTGGATCTATCTCCTTCTCCTGTGCACTATATGCACCTGCTCAATGCCCTCTTGGCAGAGCTCTCACAGAATCCCGAAGTGATTTTGTCTTCTGCTGTGTCCTCCTCTGCACAACCTCACCTCCAAGGTATTCAACAACCTTGAGGTTTCTCCTTGAGACAATGACTTTGGCTGGTGCACCCTCCTGGCACGTCCTTGCCCAAATTCCGTAGAATTTAGTAGTGCATCTATGCACTAGCTTTCAGAACCTGCATCGTTCTGTCACACCCTCTTGGCATGAAGCCTCAAAGAAACCCAAACCTAAAGTCAAAGAACCCATAGATAGCAGAACCTATCTGTCCCTACAAATGCACATCTATAGCATATAAATAACACACAAAGACATTCATAAACACATAAAGACACACAAAAACTCTTGCAGGAAATCTGCTCTTTATATTAATATGAAATGCCTCTTTTACAAGGTGTTCTCAAGCTCAGACTTTGATAGAGTCTCATCTCCTTCTCTCCTCTACCAACTAACTCTCACAGAGCTCTCCTATATCTTGAATCTTATAACTCTAAACAAGATCAAAAGATCTTTTACGTGAGGGGGCTCTTCGATCTCTTCCCTCCATCTCACCTACTCTCATCCAATTACATTAAATTCACAATTAAATGGCTATCTAGTCGAGATCGGAGCTAGATGCAACCTTACAACTATTTAAGGCTACTCTTAACTAAGCCCCTACATAGGCATATATTTATGGCTCCACGGCCTTACAAAACATTAATTACATTGATTTCAAATTCAAAATTTGAAATGAGAAGGCTGCACTCTCCTTCTTCATTGAATGCGTGCTGTGCTAGCTGGCTGGCTGGCTTGGGAGCGATGCTCCTGCATCAATTAGTCTCATTGGAGACAAGTTACCAGCCTCTGCAAGTCATGCCCGAGGAAACAAACCAACCTTCGTGAGTCATGATGGGAGCCTAAGTTCAGTCACTGTTGGTCATACTGGCATCAGGTCAACAACCTCTGCGAGTCTGTTGAAGACAAGAAACCCGTCACTGCAAGTCATGTTGGGGGCACAATCCTAGTCTTTGCAAGTCATACTAGCATCTGGTCACCAACCTATATGAGTCATGTTGGAGACCAACACCTAGCCATTGCAAGTCAAGCTGGGGGAAACCCACCAACCACTGCAATTCATGATGGGGGAAACCCACCAGCCATTGCAATTCATGCTGGGAGAATTGATATTGTTGAGAAGCCTAGACGAATAGGACATGAGGCTAAGTTCCCTTGTAATATTTGCAAGGGAGATCACCTCACTCATCTATGACCTAGTATTCTAGAGGTACTAAGACTATGGTCCTTGTTTGAAGGCCATTCTAGTCGCGAGTCATATTATGTTTCCAAAAAACCTATTTAGTCATTGGTTGATGAAGTAGTCGTGCTGATGAAATCTTTGGCTGATCCCACTCTTATTTCAGAGGGTGATGCATCTCTTTACTATGTTGTCTCATAGCCTATTCAACTATTGGTTGAGGAAGTGGTCATGTCGATGTCATCTTTGACCGATCCCACTCTTCTCTTGGAGAGTAATGATTCTACCAAAGTGATCGAGTTGATGCAATATTTGGCCAATCCCACTCTTCTTTTGGGGAGTGATGTGTCTTTCAACTATGTCTCTAGCATTTCCACTTTAATACCTTTTGAACAAGGAGGCATTCCACTCTCTTCGAGTACACTCCCTCCAAGTCCTAGGTTGGTTTCCTTTGATTGAAATTATCTTTTTGAGACTCACATTCCATCTTTTTCACATTTCCAAATAATGTTTAAAGTTAATTCAATGGGAATTTACCAATTTATTGTAGATAAAGGAGCCTTCATAAGTATTTTATCCTCCTTGACTTGGAAAGATTTGGGTTCTCCCAAGCTTGTGTCAACTACTAGTGAGATGTTGGATTTCAACATAAGACCTAGTGGATATTTGGGTATTTTTCCTTAGTTTCCTATTACATTAGATGGGGAGACTATCCTAGTCGATATGTTAGCAGGGCCATGCCCTTTAGAATTCAATATGCTTCTTGGGCGTGATTATGTATATGCGATGAATGCTGCGGTGTTTATTCTCTTTCATGTGATTTATTTTCCTAGAAAAAAATCATTGTCACTATTGATGATAAAATTTCATCTGATAATCACTATCCTAATTCAGATTTATCTCAAGTTTATCCTTTGTATGTTCCTAGAATTCAAGTATAATCTTCCCCGCCATGGGTGAATTATGTGGCATCTTATCTTCGATGTTCAATTACTTCTGAGAAGGATTGTTTATAGTCATTTTTTCCTTCTTGAGACAAGGTCTTGACAATTTATTAGGTGTTGTATCCAATGGGGGCATGTGAGCCTTTTCTTTCCCCTTTTGGATCGAGTAATCTGGCATTTACTCTTGAGTCTAATTTTACTGTTTGGAAGACCTTGAGACCTGGTATGTGCATGTTGTCGAGTCCTAATTTATTGGATGTTGAATTTCCTTTAGATGAGGATATCCTTGAAGCTATGATTATGGAGTTTTGACCTCTTCCTGAATTGGAAAATTTACAGGTTGGTTACGGAAGAAACCCTTGGCTTGAGCATAGAAATGGGCTCTAATTGGAGAAGTAATATGAATAAATCATAAGTCTATGTGGTGCTTTGTACATATTGTACTTTTAGGGTTTCTCATTTTCAAGTTTTCTATTCCATAACACATGTTATTATCAAAGGTTTATATATTGGATTTATTAACTTCTATGTGAGTGTTGTTGATCTTATATATAAGACTTTGGAGACATTTTTATTTGGTACCTATTTGTCATGTTGATCCATTCTAATAGGCAACGATCTTGAAAATGACATATAGGTTATATTTTTCCCTCCATGCATTTTACATTATCCGTTTCTTGATTCATTTGGCCTTAGGATCAACCCCACTAAGTTGAAACAAGGAACCCTTTTTTTTGTGTGTGTTTAGAAGTGTTGTAATTCATGTGGTAGAGCCTACCATCATGGGAATCCTATATATCACTTTGATTTTCCTTTTAGTTCCCATGCTAAATTTTTTCTTAGGCTTGAGAGTCCTGTTAGTCCTGCCATGACATTGCATTGAAACCTCATATTCTCCTCAATATTATTTTGGTTGTTTACACACGAGCTTGATCCAATAATATCTCCACACAAGGATTTATTACTTTTCACACCATGGAGAAGGCCATTAAAATGTTAATTGATGATAGGTGAACAAGTTTAAAAGGCATGTTTAATACTTCATATTGTAAAAATGATTAATATTTTTGAGAATAATGTGCTCATGTATTTTTCATTTAATTTGTAAAAATGAAATCAAAATTAAGTGAGAGAATCCAACTCACAAATTAGTTTCCTATTTTAAAGGGGAAATTAGTTTTATGTGAGAATCCTACCTCACAAATTAGTTTCCTAATTTTAAGAGGAAGTTGGGAGTCTCCTGAGTTGGTTTGGATTCTTCCAAATTTTACCACAAGTGGTTTCCTAGTCTCAAGGGGAAGTTAAGGTTGGTTGAGATGCTTTCTCATTTTTGTCCTTGAGTTGTTATTTAGATCCTAAATTTGTGGATCTTGTCTCCTTGAATTATGGAGAGAGGTAAACTATATAAATTTATTATGTAAGTATTATGAGGGGAGGCCCCTTGAGATCCCTTGGAATCCTTTTAGGCCCTTTGAGAGAGATTTTCATTGAGAGGAATGTAGTCCTTCTGGTGTCTGAAGAAATGTCACTTATGTGAGAGACTTAAGCTCTTTGTGTAAGAGAAGATTTTTCTGGGTTTCAACCTTGTAAGTAGCATGCGCCACATTTTGTGAGAAGGTTTCAACCCTTTGGGAAGGACAATAAAGTGATTCATATTCCAAGAAGATCTAGATACGTAGCTAGAAGGTTCTGGTGAACTTTGTTAACATATGTGTGCCAAATTATATGTGTGAGCTTTTATTGCATTATCGCTTGATTAAGTAGATATTTAATTGCACATAATTATGATCATTTTCTCATGTTAATATGTCATGATTGGAAATTAAATTCTCACGTTCACATGCAACTAAATTTCAGTAAACGATCCTCATTGTGGGATTTTTGTAGAGAAATATTTCACAAAAATTCTTGGATCAAGTGGTATTAGAGGGGTCTGACTAGTTTTGAAGATCATGAATATAATCATGGGAAAGATAAAGAAGCAAGCATGGCTTCGTGAGATTGAATAAATCAACCAGACCATTCAAGAAGAGAACACTAAATTGAGGAGGTTGCTTCAAGAATCTGAAGAAGAAAAGAGAAAACTACAACTGCAACTACAAGCTATAAAGGAGAAAGTTGGGGAATGCTCCACGATGGAAGTAGAAAGTCCCTCCAAGATTAGACCAACTTGTGGCCATGGCAGGTACACTAGTTATGGTTCTTGTCATGAAAATATTGATGGTTGCACATATTGTTAGATAATAGAGAATTCTCTCTAGACAGAAGGGAACCAAGGTGGTTTCTTATAAGCCTCATCTACAAATTCATTCAACCAGGAGGATAGGTTGGCCAAACTTTAGGAAGATGACCAAGTGTTGGAAACAAGAATGGAGGTAAATAATTTTTCATGTTCAATTCCTTCCATTATTAATGATGATGCCTCTTTTGGTGCCTTTGAAAGGCACACCAAGGGCATTGGCTTGAATTTTCTGAGGAATATGGGGTATAAAGGAGGAGGTATTGGTATTGATGGCCAAGGCATCATTCAACCACTAGAGGTTGAAGGAAGACTCCAATATGTAGGATTGGGGTATGGTGAAAGAGAATGCTCGAAGGGAACATAAGTAGAGGATTATTCAAGCAAAGAGATAAGATCATCACCAAAACCATCTTGGGACAACAAGAGCATTGCAAAGTACTGGAAGAGGAAATCTCTTTATAGTGAAAGTGAGACAGACATGAAGTCACACAACTATTTCACTCATTTCCAAATGAGTGGTCACTGGAGTAAGAATTGTTGGAAGCTTCACCCCGAGCTTCATGGTACACCTAGAAGGAAGCCCATACCAGAGTCTATGTAGTTGGAGGCTAGATCCTGTTAGGATATTTAGACACTTAGGAGTTAGTTAATATCTACTTGGTCTAATGTGTCATCATGTAAAAGTGTGTTTCCTAGTGTGTTTCTTTAGTATGCATTAGTATGCATTTATAGTTAGGAAATCCGACGGTCACGATATGTTCCTGACATAGAGTGATTCGACGGTTCATACTCTCCTCGATCTTAATGACCATAGATCCATGGATTAACACCCGATTGGTCCATGATATCTATTTAAAGAGCATGTAGGGTCATTTTCCAATGATCGATTGTGAGAAATTCTCTTGTAAAATCTCTCTGTAATCTTTTTCTTTTGCATTAATAAACTACTCCAAGTGGCCTTGTTGGCTGGGGTCGTGGATGTTTCCCCATAGGGGTTTTACCACATGAAAACATCGGTGTGTTGATATTTGATATGGTTATTTGAGTGGTTACTGAATATTTTCTTCCTCTGTTGGAATAACTATGTTGTCGAACATGGTATCAGAGCTTGTTTGAAGACCCACTCCTGTTGTAGATCGAGATTGTGAAGCCGAGTTGCCTCATATCCATTTTATGTCATTTCCATACATCACTGGACTAAGAGGACTGTTCCATTGAATCTAGAGCACTCGTTTTAGTCAGGAACACTTTTTGTTTCATTCAAAAAGAATTCTGTTTGCCCAAGATACGACCATTACACTTAGATCCGAAGGTATAAAGCCTGAATACGCATTTTAAATTTTTTTGCAAAGTATTATTTTGGTTTTATTTCGGTTTGATATTATTTGTTTCTGGGTTGCTACTCTTTTATATCTATGTATTCTCTTTTCCCCATGCCCTGTACGATCTCGACAAATGAGAAACATATAGGAAAATGTGCATCTTCTAGGTAAGCTAACCGAGATTTAACCCTTGTTGTCATCGAGAAGAGAATTTTTTTTTCTTTTGTGAAAAGAGATTTTTTTGAGCACGCTCTCCAAGGTCGTCTTCCAAAACAACAAAAACAACACCCCCAATCCTCTTGCGAAACAATACAATATGTTTTTCTAGCCCATTTGGTTAAAAAATGCCTTATTAAGTAAGAGGTCTTGAGTTCAAGTCTCTCTTTTGTTGTTTTTTTTGAAAAAATTCATGCTAAAATTGTAAAGTGTATTTCATTTCAAGTATAAAAGTGAATCACTATAAGTAGCTTTAATATTTTATTTTAGAGTTATTTATTTTGCATGAAGTAACTTCATTATAAAATTGATCCCCGCTTCTCTTTATAAAAGTGGGTCACTTCATAAAGCAACTTACACCACCACATGGTCCTTTGGTTACTGTTTATGCATTTTTTAAAAAGGGCATAAATCTCACATCCAAATTCCATTTTAAGTGTAGTTTTTTTAAAACCACATAACTTTTAGAGATCTTTCCATTCAGATCATCAGTTTCATTTTTTAAATCCATATTATCTGCATATTTAATATGGATTCTACAAGCAATCTCTTACTTACCAGCACCAACTACTTCCAATGGAAATCCTACTGATATTATGGTAGCTGCAGGGGGTATTTACCTCCACGTGTAAACTTGAGGAGGATAGAATATTCTGGGAAGCAAGAAGAAAACCCTAATTAGTTGTTTAATAACCCTAGAGGACAAGTCAGCTCAAGAGAATGACTTGTATTAGGTTATTAGCCTCCAAGAGAAAAGTCAGCTAAAGGAAATATTATATACTAAAGAATTAGTACCTAGAATGAGAAGTCAGCCCAGGTAGTCTACCAGAATTAATATAAATACAGGAGGCCAATCTTCATTCTAGCTATGATTCTCAGAACTACAGAAGCAACACTTGTGCGCACTGCAGTTGGCCAGTTTGTCCGTGCGTTTGGAGGAGAGCTGTTGTTGCAGCTGCTGCAACTAGAAGATTTTGGTTTTGGCTTGGAATCTCTATTGTTTATGGTTTGGACTCCTTGATCAACTCTTGTTACTCTTGTTTGGTGTGCTATCCTTGGAGAGAGGTGCACTATCTTGTTTGGCTATCTAGCCTAGGGTTTTCTTTTGGAATGATTCTATGCCAAGGTTATGGTGCTCGAGGGTGGATTTGGCCTATGGTTTGGTGACAATAGTGATATTGTCTATGGTTGAACAAGCACATCCATTACTATTCTAACAGGTTATGGGCCCACACCTCCTTCATTCAGTCTAACCACTGGAAGGGAGGATATCCATAAGGATATTAGTCTTGTTGACGAACTACTGCTAGGGTTTCTAGCAGGAGCAATTACCAAAGCACTACTGCTAGGGTTACTAGTAGGTGTAGTTGCATAAACCCTAACCCTCTCGTTGAGGCACCTTAAGTGAAGGGATTGACCTAATTTTCAGATAGACTAGTGCACCCTAGCCTAGCACATCTCTTGGTACTCTCAACAAACCAAGACATCAAGTTTGAGTTTTTGGTCAAATCTAGGGTTGACCAAGTCAAAGCAGCCATGACTTACTCTATGAAGTCAGAAAACAGGTTATATGGGGCTTCTAACTTCATAGCATGGAAGACAAGGATTGATCTCATCCTTGCCAAGAACAAAGTGTTGGATATCGTGAAAGGAAAGATTGTGGAACCAAAGTTTGAAGAAGGAAAAGAGAAGGAATCATAGAACGTTGTAGTTATGGAGAAGTTCAAAGACAATGACATCAATTCCATGAGTATCATAGTGGATTCTATAAAATACCACTTGATAACCTACATCTCCCACCTTGATTCATTTAAGAATATGTACAATGCCCTAACAAACCTCTTCTCAGTAAGAAACATTGGACAAGTAATGAGTTTGAAGAATGAGCTTTGTGACATGAAGATGAATGATGATGACAGCATAAAATCATACTTTGTGAGAATCTCTCAGTTGAGAGATCAACTACAAGCCATTGAAGAGATCATTTCAGAGAAGGAACTGGTAAATATAGTACTCAATGATCTTCCCAAGACATGGGATGCATTTCCGCAAGCATGAACACAAGGAAGAAGTATCCCACATTTGAAGAACTTTGGACTTGTTGTGCACAAGAAGAATAAAGGATCAATGAAAAAGAGAAACCCCAAAATAAATACGATGATCAAGCCTTCAGAGCAAGGTTCAAGGATTTCAGAAATAAAAATAAGTTTGGCTCCAGGAAGAAACCAAATCAAGAGAAAGATATGTCAAAAATACAATGCTTCAATTGTCAAAAATATGTTCACTACAAGAATCATTGTCCCAAGCTAAAGAAAAGGAAGGAAACACATGAAGCATCAGTTTCCTAAGAAAGGGAACCCTCAAAGAAGGTCAAGAAGGAAAAAACAAACTTCTTCTTCTAAGACAAGGTAAAAATACTCTTCATAGTTCCTGCACATACCATATTTGCCGTACATATCTTGCATGTCTATAATATGTTCAAAGAGAAACTATACCTATGGAAGAACAATAAGACAAGGATTGCTATCATAATGACTACAATTCAGGCAATACACATGAAAGGATGAAGTACATCAACAACCCCTAGTAACAATTCATGTGGAAGACATTGCATGAGTAACAACTGCAAGATAAGCCGAAATCAGAATCAATCTTGAAGAAACCTAGAAGAAGTAAAGACAGAAAGAAGTCAGCAATCAAGAAGAAATTGGAAAATGACTATGACACTTTGCAGAAGGCAACAAGGATGCAGACGAAAGTGTGGGATCTCTTAGTTGGAGGGAGATGATTAGAGAATTCCAAAAGAAGAGCATGCATTCATGCATGAAGCAAGGATTAGGAGGGATATAATCCTAAATAATATGATCCATTGAAGATGATGAAGTATATATCCATGTTCCCATCAATGATAGCAACCATGAAAAGCAACACGTGTTCAGTTTGACTTTAGAAGAAGTCTTCTTCGAAAAGAAGCCTTAAAATATCCCTGGTTGTCCATACACATCCATGATCCTATGATGAAAGAAAGAAGTTGGAATCTTCAGGGCATGGAATCTATAGAAAACTCCATGGACCCAAGAGCTAAACGAAGAACATGAAGATTCCAAGAAAGAAAGAAAATCTAGAACAACCAGTCATTATATCGAGAATCACAAGACTACTAGCCTGATATGAACTCACTAAAAGCAATCAAGCAGAGGAAATGAAAGTTGTGATGAAGAACAAAGTATGGAAGACTTATGAATGAAAGCATTGCGAGATCCAGAACTAGAGGTTGTTAGGGTCCTAACCCGCACATAGGTAGAGCAATATATTCAGATGTAATAAAGGTCAATATTAATAAGGCCTTTCAATAAAATAGAATAAGGTAGATGTAATAAGACCTAATAGAATCTTTCACTTCTAGAAGGATCTTCCTCTAGATGCTTCTCTTGATAGACACATTTAGTATAAATAAGGGTCGAGGGTATGAACACCCTAGCTTGGAGATTATTTTAACAGAGCGCTACTCGACTGGAGGTTGCCCCCTTGAAGAGGCCAGTGAACATTCCTTTCTAAATCAAAGTGCTATTTCTGTTGTTGTTATTATATCATTTTTGTGTTATTGTGGAGATTATGTTGGTTATATTACTGTTATTTTTCCATTTCTAGCATTTTATTTCTATTCTGCACACTTTTTATGTTTGGTATATTACAAGTGGTATCATAGCGATTTCCTTGGCATAAATTGTGGGAATTTTTTTTTCAGGGTAGAGACGTATTTTGACGTCTTTAAGCCACAGAGATCTGTCATTACGCACATAAACCTATGGTTGAGGGATTCATACACGTAGGAAATAAAAGTGGTTCTTAAGAACACATCTGTTCGCCACCCTTGTAACCCCTGTTGGTACCCCTTTGAGTGGTAGCGTATCAGACAACACATGTGTATGGAATCAACCTAGATTTCCTGAAGTCCTCTTTAGATAAACCAATTGACCGCCTAACTGCTATAGTGCCATCGATAACAACACTCGGGAAGATACTCTCTAGTACCTGGGTAGTCGAGTAGTACGGCTGAGGGTACGGTCTATCCTCCCTAGTTAGTTCCGTGAGATATTGGGCCAAGTACTATTGTTGGACCCTGCACGTATATCAGAGAGTTGTAGCACAGGGCAAACCCTTGTCTGTAGAACCCTTGAATACCTAGCCCTTGGGGGATAGAAAAATAAACAAATTAAAATAGACAAGATCTGTTGCCGTGCAACTGTGTTCGGGTTGCCAAATCACTACACTTTTCTTACTAGTTAAGCATTTGGGGATTTCATCGCTGCAGTATTCTTTAGACCAAAGTATAACTCCGCAGGTGTAAAAAAAAAAAAATCTGGAAAATTTTTCACCATTATTTGAGACCTATTCCATTGGATCCATATCTTCACCCTTATCACATTCATCCATATCATTTTTCGGCAAAATTTTTGACCCCGCCTGCTCCTTTTCAGTTCAACCATCCTCATTGCCCATACCCATAGCCAAGACCTAGAAGCTCACTTCAACACCTTGCAATATGGTTTCCTCGAGACCCAAAAAGAAGTGAAACAACTCAGTGCCACTATTGCCTCCATAGATACATCCATCAATACAACCATAAATACAACCATGCAGTCCTCAATGGAGGAAGTCAAACAAGAACTGACCACCCATCTTGAATCTGTCTTTGCATCACTCTGCACCAAACTGAAGATCCCTACAGATGACCCTTTCTCTGACGCACCTCCAAATACTAAAGGTGAACATTACTCCCATTCCCATACATTTCAACACCATCACTTCCAACGTGACCTATGCCTTCCGCAGGTGGATGTGACCAAATTTGATGGCTCAGACCCCACTAGTTGGGTAACCCAAATGAAACATTATTTCTCTTTATACGACATTATAGATGACTTGGCCAAACTCCGGTATGGTGTTCTCCATCTAGATCAAGAACGTTGGCAATGGTGACAATGGAGAAAAACTTCCTGTCAAGGGTATATTTCTTGGACCCAATTTGTGACTGAGCTTTATGAACGGTTTGACAATGACACCAACCATTTGGGCTATTTGACAAAGTTGAAACAATTAGGAACAATAGAAGTCTTCATAGTTGCCTTTGAGCGCCTGGATTTTCGAACAGAGGGCATGAATGATGCTTTCTTTCGAGAGTGTTTTATCAGTGGCCTCAAGGATGAGATTCAATCCCATGTCCTCATGGCTCGACCTTCGAGTTGGGTTGAGGCTACTAAAAAAGCTAAAGAAGCACAACAGGTTGTATCCTCTCAAAACTGTAAACCCTCCTTTATCCCTTTCCCTAAACTCATAAATCCCACTACTCCCTCCACCCCATTAAAGATCCAAAAATTGACCAGGGATGAAATGGCTGAATGCCAACTCAAAGGCCTTTGTTATAATTGTGATGACAAATATTTCCTGGGCCACAAGTGTAAGGAACATTTTTATGGCCATCTCTGAGGATATTTCAGAAGAGGATGTTGAAACTCGCCTTGTGTCTGAGTCACCTGAAATCACTGATATAACCCCTCCCTCAGACCCTCCCGAAGTGGAACTGATCATTTCCCTCGATGCTCTCACTCACTTCTCCACCCCCCAAACCCTCAAGTTAATTAGTTACATCAAGCATCGAAAGGTCATCATTCTGGTTGATAGTGGAAGCACCCATAATTTTATTCATTGTCGCATTGCCCAAGAAACTCATTGCTACATCCGTTCCATCAACAATTTCCAAATCATGATTGCCAATGGTGGTTCCATGAAATATGGAGGGCATTGTCAAAATGTGCGTCTCCAAATCGGTGACTACCACCTAAAATCCCATATGTTTTCTATAGACATGGGCGGTTGTGACATTATGTTGGGTGCAGACTGGCTAAGGACCTTGGGTCCCATTCTCATGGATTTTAAGGAATCAACCATGAAATTCAACCAGGAAGGCCACCAATATAAATTCCAAGGCATCACTGCTGGTTCACCTGAGGTCATTAGTTCCCATCGCATGTAAAATATGCTCAAAAAAGTTCATTCTAGTGTCATTGCCCAACTCCATGCCATACAAGCAACAAGGACACCCCCGGTGCTGCAAGACCTCCAAGCCCTCCTTTCTAAACATCAAATGGTATTTTCCACTCCCCAAGGACTCCCTCCTTCTCGTAGTGTTCATGATCATTCCATTCCCCTTGTACCCAGAAGCCTTCCTCCCAATTTATGTTCATATCGCCACCCCTTTTCACAAAAAAAATGAAATTGAGAAAATGGTCCAGGAACTCCTTAATGCAGGCGTTATCCGCCCTAGTACAAGAACTTACTCTTCTCCTGTAGTCATGGTCCTGAAGAAAGAAGGTTCTTGGAGAATATGTCCTGACTTCCGTGCCCATTAAAGAAAAATTTCCCATTCCTATCATTGATGACCTCCTGGATGAATTGAGTGGCGCCCAATTCTTTACTAAACTTGATCTTCACTTGGGCTATCACCAGATACGTATGAAAGAGGCAGACATTCCCAAGATGGCCTTTCAAACTCATGAGGGCCACTATGAGTTTTTGGTCATGCCCTTTGTCTTGTGTATTTCCCCCTCCACCTTCCAAAGCCTCATGAATCATGTCTTCCATCCCTTTCTCCATCATTTTGTCTTAGTTTTCTTTGATGATATCCTCATCTATAGCAAAACCTGGACAGACCATCTTACTCATGTAGATCAAGTTCTCCATCTATTCTCTCAGCACCAACTTTTCCTGAAACAGTCTAAATGTGCTTTTGGTGCCTCAAAAGTAGAATACTTGGGTCATCTGGTTGGCAAGGATGGCATCAGGGTGGATCCGAAAAAGATTGAAGCTATGCAAGACTGG
>ML793892.1:274410-313978 GCA_009831015.1 Picea engelmannii
AGGTTCTCCGAGATGGAGGGAGAAGACTATGATGATTGTTTGTTCCAGTAAACCAGACATACCTCTACATGAGCCATTATATCGTCTACAATATCCATGGTTTGGAGTTTACATTAGATGAATGCAAAGATTGTTCTCCAGAATGATTGAACCAAGAACGTTTGTAGAAAAACCTCAAGGATTTGAGGTTTACCAGAAAGACACCCTTGTATGCAGATGGAAGAAGATTTTGTATGGATTCAAAAAACTTGGTACAAAGCCTCTCATGCATAGCAGAAGCATGGTGAAAATATTCTATGATACAAATAAGAATGGTTACTCAGAATTCTAGGATGATGGATTCTCATGATGATTGAAGAAGTGCCACATGGATATGTTTAAGTTTGAGCCTTGCCATGATGTTGTGAGCTAGCAGGAAACAAAAGAGATGAATTCAACTATGATATATTGTAATGATCAGAGCTATATGAAGCCTTCAGAAAACCAGTGATCTAAAAATATTGAAGTACATTGAGATCAAGCATTGCATTCTCTATGATGAAGTCCTGAAAAGAGAAAGTGGTTCTCCAATATATATATCCACAGATGAGTGGATAAGGAGATATTTTGGTAAAGCCTCTATCCAAGATGAAAGGGTTTGCGTACTTAAGCTAAAGCTCATGGAGACAACTTCCTTATTGAAAAAGGAAGAGATGAATCCTAGGTTAGGAGGGAGCATTATGTGTTATTGATTTATGGACAATCATTTTTCAGGTTTGAAAAATGGTTCAGGATGAGCAGTTCCTTTCCAGTTCGGAAAGTGGTTTGAGATTTCTAACAGATAGGCATTTTCCAGTTCGGAAAATGGTCCATATTGAATGGTCATTTTCATAATGAAAATGGTTTGATAGATTGTTGATGTACCATAGACAACGATTCCCCTTGTGGCTAACATAGGGAATGGTCTAGGAAAGTCTCTCTTCTTGATGACCACTCTCAGTAGTGGTCAAGAAGACTGGTCTGCCTCACCGGACAGTCATTCTTTTGAAGCTCACAATTGTGACTAGTTTTGAAGAATGGTCCATTTTTGGAGGTTGGTGTAGAACAATCATTTCCTTAGGAAATGGCCCAGACAGTCATTCCCTAGGGAATATTCATTCTCTCCAGGTTGCACTTTGTTTAGTGCTGGAGGAATGGCCCATATAGGTGAATGGTCTAGGTTCAACAATTAGGGACATGCATTTCCTAGGGTAGATTCATTCTCTCCAGGTTGCACTTTGTTTAGTGTTGGAGGAATGGCCCAAATAGGTGAATGGTCCAGGTTCAAAAATTAGGGACAAGCATTCCCTAGGGAAGATTCATTCTCTCCAGGTTTCACTTTGTTTAGTGCTGGAGGAATGGCCCAGATAGGTGAATGGTTCAGGCTCAGAAATCAGGACAATTATTCTTCCTTTCTTGAGAAGAATAGTCCAGATAGCTCATCATTGATGTTTCACTCTCTGAGGGCATATGCTCTTCCAGATCTCACATATGTGAGTGGAAGAATGGTCCAGATGATTTAGTTTATATCATAACAATGTTTTCTGTGCAGGTTGATATCCGATGATATGATTATTATGGAGACTGTATGTCTCCGGACAGTAGATGTATACTATTGTGGTGGATGTGACTATATGTCACTGATCAAGTATCTGTGTGCTACTTGGTGTGGTAGTATACCACTGGATTATAGTTGTGTACTACTATGGATAGACAAAGTTGTGTTCTATTGAATGACATTGTTCCAATTTCCTTGAAGACTATCAATAATGTTGGAAATGATTATCAGCTAGATGGATGATCAATGGACAAATATTTCCCAGACGGAAAATGGTCCAGGACATTTATTCTTCTAGGAAATATGTCTGTATTAGAAGAATGGATCTTGTGTCACTATGTGGAGTGAGTGACTTATCTAGCATCATGTATGATTACTCAGATGGATTATGGTTTCGAGAGATGATGTAGCTGATGAAACTGATAGTGATGATGGTTCTCATGATCTAATCATGAGTTAGTCTATACAACAATGTTGATGCTACCGGGTAAATGGTATGTTTGTGCTCAAGACCATTACCTTCAATACATCCCTAGCTAGGAGGGAGTGTTGATATTATAGTAGCTACGGGAGGTATTTACCTCCACGTGTAAACTTGAGGCGAACATAATATTCTAGAAAGCAAGAAGAAAACCCTAATTAGTTGGTTAATAACCCTAGAAGACAAGTCAGCTCAAGAGAATGACTTGTATTAGGTTATTAGCCTCCAAGAGAAAAGCTGGCTAAAGGAAATATTATATATTAAAGAATTAGTACCCAGAATGAGAAGTTGGCCCAGGCAGTCTTCCAGAATTAGTATAAATACATGAGGCCAGTATTCATTATGTCTAGGATTCTCAGAACTACAGAAGAAACACTTGTGTGCACTGCAGTTGGCCAGTTTGTCTGCGAGTTTGGAGGAGAGATGTTGTTGCAGCTACTACAGATAGTAGATTTTGATTTTGGCTTGGAATGTCTCTTGGTTATGGTTTGGAATCCTTGATCAACTCTTGTTACTCTTGTTTGGTGCGCCATCCTTGGAGAGAGGTGCACTATCTTGTTTGGCTATCTAGCCTAGGGTTTTCTTCCAGAATGATTCTCTGTCAAGGTTAAGGTGCTCAGGGGTGGCTTCGGCCTATGGTTGGGTGACAATACTGATATTCTCTATGGTTAAATGAGCACATCCATTACTATTCTAACAAATCCCATATGGAGGATTTATTAAGAAGTAAAATCTTGTACCAGATTACCTTGGGAAAGGAAACAACACCCACTGATGCTGATAAGAAAGCCAAATGGGATAATAGGAATGATGAAGCACGTGGATTAATTAGAATGTCCATCTCTCCTAATTTAAGGTTCCACCTTCAATCAATTGATAAACCCAAAGAAGCTTGGGAAAAGATTGAATCTGTGTTTGGTAAACACAATATTATTCGAGCACAACAGTTAGAAAATCAAGTACTAACTTTAAGTCCAAGTGAATTTTCTTGCATTGAAGACTATCTATCTAAGTTTAAAACACTCAGAAAGTTATGTGAAGAATGTAAGATAAAGATAGACGAAGATCGTTGCATCTATCTTATTCTTTCTAAGCTAGGTAGTGCATATTATGTGTTTTTATCTACCTTTTATGCCATGCAAGAGGCTCTAAGGACAACTTATCAAAGACCCAGTCTTGAGAACTTTTTTGATGCTTTGATTAGAGAGAAAGATAATCTAGTACAACTTGGAGTGATCAACACTGTAGGTACCTCCAACAAAGTCTTAGTTGTCCATTAGAAATATACACCCAAGAATCCCAAGAAGCAAACATCCTCGCCACAACAACAAGCAATATAAGGGTCCCAAACACACTCAGACAACTTCCGCTCCTAATGGAGACAAAGGATCAAAATATAAAAATAAGAAGACTGACAACCATTACAACTTTTGTGATAAAGATGGTCATGATGAGTCCAAATGTTTCAAGAAGATGGCAACTTTAGAAGAAACGATGAAGAAGCAAAACATCAGTATTGATTCTACTTCTTCTTCTTCTTCTCATGGACATGCACTTTGAACTTCTGGTTTCTCCTTCAATACAACTTTTACTTCTACTTTTGATGAGTGGCTTATTGATTCTAGAGAATCTTATCATATGGCTAAGGATAGAGACATATTTTCTTCTCTAAATGAATGTAACACCAAGAAAATATTTGTTGGTGATGATAGATCTCTCAGTGTTGAAGGATATGGAACAATTCAAGTAGAAAATGGTCATTTCAATGATGTATCATGTGTTCCAAGTCTTTCTTGTAACCTTCTATCAGTATATCAAATCACTCATTCAAGTGAAGGTAAAACCGTAGAGTTTTCACCTCACCAAGTTGTAATCAAGGATCTAAAATATACTAAGCATATTCTTGCAACTTGAATTGCTGATGATATTACCAGGTTGTACAAGTTTGACAAATTTGGGTCATCATCTTTTTCATCAGTTTTCGTTGCTCATAGCGATGACTTGAGCAAATTTTGGCATGAGTAGTTTGGTCATCTAAACTATCGCTCATTGTAACAAATGTGTAATCAACATATGGTGATTGGTCTTCCTATTGTTTCATGCAGAGATGGTGTTTGTGCTGGTTGTGTTCTTGGAAAACATCATCAGGAAATTTTTGACAAACACGCCGCTTGGCACACCTCGAGCCCTTTGCAGCTTGTTCATAGTGATTTGTGTGGTCCACTTTATTCTCCTTTTTCTAGGTGCAAGTATTTCTTAACTTTCATTGATGAATTCTCCATACGTACTTGGGTTTACTTCTTAAAAATTAAGAGAAAAGTTTTTGACAAGTTTTTGGCCTAGAAGGCCCTTGTAGAAAAGAAATCTGGACATCAAATTCAAAGGTTAAGAGCAGATAATGGAGGCAAATATGTGAACAATAATTTTACAAGTTACTGCACTACACAGGACATCCAAATGCAACACACTGCTCCATATACACCACAACAAAATGGTGTTGTTGAGATAAAGAACTACACATTAAAATAAATGGCTAATTTTATGATACAATCTAAGGGATTAAGTCTAAAGTATTGGGCAGAAGCAATCAACTGTGCAAATTACATAGTAAATCACATTACCAAAGAGGCTCTTAAAAATATTGTTTGAAAGAAGCTTGGACTAAAATTAAACTAGATGTAAGTCACTTCCGTGTATTTTCTAGTATAACATGGGCTCACATTCCTGATGAGAAAAGGAAAGCATTGCCGCCTAAATGTGAGAAGTGTATATTTGAAGATGTCAAAGGTTACATACTGCTTCAACCAAATTGTAATAAAATTATTATTAGAAGAGATGTTAAATTTGATGAAAATATCTTGGCCTACGAGCCTAATTTGAAGTTTGTTCCTTCTTTGGCCTGCGAGCCTAATTCGACGGTTATGCCTTCTTCAACCTGCAAGCCATCTTTGACATTTGTGCCTTCTTCTGTTCTAGTTTCTTCTTCAGATGATGAAAGTGAGGATTAAAATCCACCTCTATCTCCTCACCTTCCTCTAGATGAGTCCTTTGAACCTGAACCAGTACCAGCTCCGCCGCTTCCTAGATGTGTCTGTTCAACACGAGAAGCAACTGGTGATCTTGTCGGTAATCCTTCAGATCAACGTCGAATACGTTCACAGTTCTAGCCTCTTCTCTTTTGGCTCACGTTTCAGAAACTCATGATCCTGAGACATTTGTAAAAGCTTCAGGTCATCCAGATTGGGATACCACAATAAATGAAGAGTATCGTTCTTTGATGGAAAACAATACTTGGGATCTTGTACCTCTTCTAAAAGGAAGAAAATTTGTCAGATGTAAATGGGTCTATAGAACTAAGTATGTATCAGATGGAAGTGTTGAAAGACACAAGGATTGGCTAGTTGCCAAAGGATTTTCCCAAGTTGAAGGAATTGACTATAATGAAACCTTTTCCCCTGTAGCCAAAATGAATTCCATCTGCCTTGTTCTTGCCCTTGCTGCCTCACATAAATGGGAGGTCCATCAGATGAATGTTAAATCCGCCTTCTTGCACAGATATTTGCAAGAATAAATATACATGGAAAAACCTCCTGGCTATGTCTAGAATGACTCTAGCCTTGTTTGTCATCTTAAGAAATCTCTTTATGGTCTCAAGCAAGCTCTCCGAGCTTGGTATGCCAAAATGGAAAAATTTCTTATTGCCACTGGATTCTGTAGATGCCATTCTGATCCTAATGTCTATACCAAGAAAGTAGAAATCCATATCATAATTCTTGTCCTTTATGTTGATGACCTTATCCTTGTTGGTAATGACTCAAAACTTTTAAACCATGTGAAAACCATCCTCAAGAAGAAATTTGAAATGACAGACTTAGGCTTTTTGCACTATTTCCTTGGCCTCCAAGTTTTGGAAACCAATGAAGGAATTTTTCTTTCCCAGTCTAAGTATGCTTGTGACCTTCTTCTTCGCTTTCACATGGATGATTGTAATTCGGCCCCTTCTCCCTTCCAATCTGGAGTCAAGTTTACTGCCAAATGTACTTCTCCCGAATTTTATGCCACCCTATACTATCAGTTAGTTGGTAGCCTCTTATACTTGAATCATACCTATCCTGATCTTTCCTTTGCTGTTGGTCTTCTTGCCCAATATATGCAAACACCCCATGAAATCCATTGGAAAGAAGCTAAAAGGATACTTCACTATGTCCGTGGTACATTTTAGTTGGGGATACATTACAGTTCATGGGGGACTCCTTTATTGGTTGGTTTCACTGATTCAGATTGGGCCAATGACCCTGATGATCGGAAGTCTACCGCAGGTTATGTTTTCAGCCTTGGTTTAGGACCTGTCACTTGGGCCTATAATAAAAAATAGGCTATTTCACTTTCTTCAACAAAAGCAGAGTACCAAGCAATGGTAAATTCAATTCAGGAAGCCTTGTGGCTTCGACATGTCCTTTCAGAGTTTGGATTCCAGCAGCAACATCCGAACAACCTTTGGTGTGACAATCAGAGTGCCATCAATCTCGCCAAAGACCCAGTTCAACATCAGCGTAGAAAACACACCGAGATACACATGCACTTCATCATAAATATCATTCATGATCAAGTTATTGAAGTTCTCTTTTTCCCTACAGAAGATCAAGTTGCAAACATTTTTACAAAGTCTCTTACAGAAGTGAAGTTTTCCAAATTTCGATCTATGTTAGGAGTTCAAGAAGTTGTCCTTAAGGGGGGATAATATCTAGTCCCTCCTTCCTTCTCCTATTGTGTCACTATTGTAAATCCTTTAATCCTGTCCTAAGTTGTTCTTAAGGGGGGATGTTAGGATATTTAGACACTTAGGAGTTAGTTAAGATCTACTTGGTCTAATGTGTCGTCAGGTAAAAGTGTGTTTCCTAGTCTGTTTCTTTAGTATGCATTAGTATGCATTTGTAGTTAGGAAATCCGATGGTCATGATATGTTCTCGACATAGAGTGATCCGACGATTCATACTCTCTTCGATATTAACGTCCATTGATCTGTGTCTTAACACCCGATTGGTCCATGATCTATATTTAAAGACCATGGAGGATCATTTGCCGATGATCGATTATGAGAAACTCTCTTGTAAAATCTCTCTGTAATATTTTTCTTTTTCATTAATAAACTGCTCCAAGTGGCCATGTTGGCTAGGGTCATGGATGTTTCTCCATAGGGGTTTTACCGCGTGAAAACATCGGTGTTTTGATCTTTGATCTGGTTATGTGAGTGGTTACTAAAGGTGTTTGTCCTTTGTTGGAATACCTATGCTGTCGAACAGATCCTCCTTAGTCAAGGAAAAAAATGGCCAAAAATTAATGTGCCCAGGATTTGACGAAAACAACACCAAGTTGAAGAGCTCGACGAGATATTTCTAATGATGCAAACGACTCCGGATGCAAAAATTATGGCCATATGAAATTTTTGGAAAACAGACAAATCTGGAAAATTCTATACAATGTTGATATCATCATGCTGAGTTGGAAGGCATAGAGGATGATACGTGTCCTGCTGACATTAGCATGATGTTAGTAGGGTGATGTGGCAGCCCAAGAGAGTGCCACGTGTCACTCATTTTTGTGTGATTTGTCACCCAGTTGGACCAACCATAATTGGCCATTTTTCATGCTGATGAAATAGTGACATGGTAGTCCATACACCACATGGTATTATAATAGGGAAGATGATGTGGTAGATACAATTGGAAATTTGATGATGTGGCAGCACAATGGAGATGACGTGGCAGACTGTATGATGACATGGTAGGTTGTACAACGTAATTGGTGGATGATTGTGCAAGAGAGATCCAATCTGAGTTTCCCATGCGACCCAATCATAGGGCACCACATGACACCCAACAAATGCCCAATGAGGGATAAAGGTCGAAATTCAAAAAATTAAATGATCGACCACTGGATTGGTCGGTGTTGGACCCGACTGTCAGATCGAACGATGACCAATCAACATTAAACTTGGAAGCCAACCAACAGTTGTTTGAGAAAGATTAAATTTGGTGAAGTTTTAAAGTTGGCGGCCAACTGAAAAACAAAACGAGAAGTTTTGGTGGGATTTTAACAATTTTATATATTTAAAAAGGTTTTTTTATAACCACATATACCAAGTGGGAGCCCATAGGTTTGACTTCGGGCCTCCTCCACAAAAACTACAACCAACTACCAAATTTTCCAAGTGGGTGGACTTGGTAAGTCCACCCACCCAAAACCACATTAACCCATATCATCTGCATGGAAAGCGAGGATCCAGAGGGCATGTGGGAACCAGGAGGCAAGGTTCTCCTGACATGTAGACCGAGGCAATGCATATATTGAGGCCATACATGGGTGTATTTTTTGAGACAGAGTTGCATTTAATGAGAGATTTATAGACTGTGTGGAATGAATTTTGAGACATAGAGCTAAGGAGGGGTCCAGAATTCAGAGTGACAAAATTTGATGAAAGTACAGTAATTTTTGGATGATTTCTCGCCATGAATCCATTGGTGCAGTCAAAATTTGGATCTAAGCAACAGATTTTTGGGCTCATGGAAGAAGCCCACTTTTTTCATTAATGAATGATATGAACTATGAGGCAGAGATACAACTGACAGAAAAAGTCGAGTTTAAATTCAAAAGTTGTAGAACGACGAGACATACCTGCTAGTGTTGTGTATGATGAGATTTGAGCAATGCTTTGAGCACCTTGGCACACAAACCAATTTAAGTTTTATGCATTTATGGTTTTTACCACTTTTTGGAAATTGCAAAAGAATGAATGTATGTTGTAGATTCTGGTGATCTTTGAGTGCTTCAACAAGGAAACAAGATCTGAATTATTGCAGGAAATTCATTGTTTGAGCCATGCATAGAAATCGAGACGGTGCAGTATGAGGCCATTTTGACACTTCGACTAAAAGTAGTCATGTTTACAGTCAAAATTATCAAAATTGAGAGATGAGTGTGATGCTTATGGCATTTTACTTATTTATTATGTTGCTCATGTTTGTAATGGGGGGTTTTAGAAACCATAGAGTTTACCACTAGTGCACATTTGGGGGTGTTTTCCTTAATGGTAATGTTTCCTTAAAATTTGATGTAATTTCCATTTTGAAAATGGAAGTTGCCATGAAACATTGTAAAGGCTTTGTAGCCGCTTAGTGAGAGTGAGAGGAAGTTGTTTTTCCTAAGCCTTGTTGACAACGTTATAATAGGTCTTGTAGCCATTGTTGAGTGAGAGACATTGTTTTTCCTAGATCTGTTTTGACAACATTGTAATGGGTCTTGTAGCCACTGTTGAGTGAGAGGCATTGTTTTTCTTGAGCCTGTTTTGGAAACATTGTAATGGGTCTTGTAGCCACTGTTGAGTGAGGAATTGTTTTTCCTAGGAATGTCATTGAAAACATTGTAATGGGTCTTATAGCCACTATTGAGCGAGATACATTATTTTGCCTAAGGCCTGTCTTGGAAAGCATTGTAAACTTGTCCATGAGTATTTATAAACTCCTGGAAAGTATGGTATTTCTTTGAAAATTGAAAAATTGTGATCAACTACAAATTTGCATTGATGCAAGTGTTGGTATCGACATCCTCATTTCAAAGTACAAAGGTGAAGGAGAATAAGGGTGCATATTTTCAGAGACATTTTTTATGTAGATCAAGGAATTAGCTACGAATTTGCATTGATGCAAGTGTTGGAATTGACATCCTCATTCCAAAGTACAAAGGTGAAGGAAAATAAGGGTCTGAACTATCAAAGGAATTTATTATGCAAATTGAGTAATGAGGAAGTGCATCGTGGAGTGTACGACTCTTCCTAGAAGGTGGTTGCGGATATTCAAGTTTCTCTCTATACTTTTGGAGGACAAAAAATGCTTTTTGTGGGGAGGTATGATCTAGGAGGATATCCACACAAGGATTTATTACTTAGCACACCATGGATACGATAATTAAAATTTTAATTGATGATAGGTGGCAAATTTTAAAATGAATGTTTAATGCTTCATATTGTAAAAATGATTAATATTTTTGAGAATAATGTGTTCATTTATTTTTCATTTAATTTGTAAAAAGGAAATCAAAATTAAGTGAGAGACTCCAACTCACAAATTAGTTTCCTAGTTTTAAGGGGAAATAAGTTTTATGTGAGAATCCTACCTCACAAACTAGTTTCCTAATTTTAAGAGGAAGTTGGGAGTCTCATGAGTTGGTTTGGATTCTTCCACATTTTATCACAAGTGGTTTCCTAGTCTCAAGGTGAAGTTAAGGTTGGTTGAGATGCTTTATGATTTTTGTCCTTGAGTTGTTATTTAGATCCTAAATTTTTGGATCTTGTCTCCTTGAATTATGGAGAGGGGGAAACTATATAAATTCCTTATGTGATTCATATTCCAAGCCGTTCCATAGATGTAGCTAGAAGGTTCCGATGAACTCCGTTAACATATGGGTGACAAATTATATGTGTGAGTTTTTATTGCATCCTTGCTTGATTAAGTAGAGATTTAATTGCGCTTATGCACCTAATTATGATCATTTTCTCATGTTAATATGCCATGCTTGGAAATTAAATGCTCGTGTTCACATGCAACTAATCATCAGTAAAAGGTCCTCATTGTAGGATTTTTGTAGAGAAAGATCTCACATAAATTTTCGGATTAGAGATCCCATACTTATGCGTTAAGTTGTAATGCTGCATTGCATTCCGCTGCTTGCGCTTTTGAGCCTAATGCCAATTTAAACTTCCTATTTCTCAACTATTTTCTTATGAATTCTCATCAGTTGCTAGCCTTGCAATTTGTTCCTTTACAATTTGACACCTGTACCCAAGGAGGAAACATTCCCCTGCATGTCCATATACTGCACATTCTTCCTTGCATTAGGCATAGGTATGTTCCTTGTGCTCGGAACTAGTTTTGTTTCTCGTCACACTCGTTTCCTTAGTGTATTTTAGCATTATTTATTTATTTTTTTTAATTTTCAGGTTTTCCAATATGAAAAGACAAAAAAATTCAAATAATTAAAAAAGTGCACGGGAATGAGCCTTCTTTACCGTTATTGGTAATAGTCGAGTCACCTTTGAACAAAGCACAAAATATTGATTCTTGCCTCAACAATTTGGGTTAGTACGACTTTAAGAAACTAAACCAGTTACACAGATTTTTTACTCCTTTCACCGATTATTCTTTCAGTCACATGGGGATTTTATCATTGCCTCTTATTATCCCCATTTTGTGGGATAACTAAGGAGATGATGTCTCTAGGTTCTCTTGTTGTAGATATGGAGTTCTGAGAGACCACATGACTAGTAGTGTTCACTTGCTCATACGGAATCCCACTCTATAACCACATTTTGATCCATTGTCAGTGCATCCACCAAACTAGGTAGCTTCTGGAAGGAATATGGGTCTTGCTCCATGCGGTACAAGTTAGGTATTGTGGCAGGTAATCGCTCTAATATTTGAGGAATTTAAACATGTTGTATTTAAGATGCTTTCGATTATAGAACGCTTTATTGGACATTATGATTTTGACTAGGTTTCACCTTGGTGAGTGTCATAGATTTCCTAGTAAGTGGTCAACCTTTGGGGAAGGTTTGTGACTAGGGGTACCTTTATGGGTTATCGTACCATTCCCGACCATACTTACCAATTTCCGCTCATTTTTTCCCCATCATATTTCCCTATTCTAGGCCATCTGACTTTAATGACCTAAGAAGGGCATGTATCTCATTTCATGGGAAGAAGGGGCTAAAAGCCCAGGGGGATGGTTGCTAGAAAAAGATAAGTGCCTAAATAAACCTTCTATATGCTCACCTAGACAAGTCTTGAGAACGATGAACTACTTCTCTTCAAATAATTGAAGACCTGCACAATATCAAACACATAATAAATATCCTTCTTGAATATAAGACTAACAAAAGTGAGTTACAACACTTTACATGGTTACCCCTATGGCACTTTGTGGGCCTTTTTGTTCAAGTGACACTATGTTACTCCCCCTGAAGATAATAAATTCACTATTGGGAGTGCACATGTGGTTGGATCATTGATTAATTAATAACTGGAAATAAATGGGCTTGGAAAAAGGTTTCATTGAGGAAGAAGGTGAACACACCCCCTACAAAGGCACCCATAAATGAGACGATACGAGCCCTTCTATGTCATGAAACCCATTGACCTATGAATTATAAACCCCTATCCACCTCATCATATGCTACATAAAATTGAAGGGGCACCCTTGGGAGCATCCCCTACTTGAGGGTTTTGGTCTACCTGATAGGAGTTTTATGACACCCCTCCCATACCTAAACTTGGTGAATTGTAAAGGGTCTTGGATAATTTATTTAACTTGATGAGGTAGTTTCGATTCACATGTGTAGGTTCCTTTTTTATTAGATGTGGTTTTCACTTGCCATGATATTTTGACTTGATATCCTTGGAGGTCCTGCCTATTTTTTTGCAGGACCTCGTTTGGTGGACAATTTTGGAAGAACAAGCCTAGCTTGGGCTTCCATGGGGCTTGAAGTGCATAGGTGGGATGCTAAGGGCCCACATGCTGGATCATGATGAATTTCCTTTGGAGGCATAGAAGACACCTTGGAAGACATTACCTATCCCTCACATGCCAATTGACTTTCCTAAGAGGAGAAAAACGTCACTTCTTGAGTCATGACGTCATCTAGGGCTAGGGTTTGTGGTGATGGATTTGTTTCACATTGAAAATTGGCATAATTTGACCAAGGGAGACATGGATTGACCTTGGCACATTAAGAGGAGGCTCTAGGAGCCCCAACAACCTCCACTTTCTTCTCTAACAACTTTCTCCAAATGTCAAAATGTCCTCTAAAGGGGTGACATCATCTTGCTTTAGGGTTTCTAATGTTCAAAAGTGAAAATTAAATATTATTATTTGGTTTAATGAGTAATATAAGGGTTGTTGACCCCTTATCCTATTTTTTACCCTAACTAAGTGGAAAAACTATGTTTTAAACATTTTGTATAAATAGATATCATGCGAATCTCATTTCATAACATAACTCTCCCACTGTGAGAAGTATTTGGCTGAAATTACCACTAGCTTTGAGAATTATGGTGTTTCTCTCTTATGAAAATGTTTTATGGTGATATATTTTGCTGAATGGATGAGGAGGAGTGATGTGCACCTCTTGAATGCTTACTCTTTTCTTTTGGATGATATTTTCATGGTGAACTAGGGTTTGGTATCTCTTTTCTTGGAATTGGTAAGGAAAAATTTGCATACACTAGTTCTTTCTTACTCATTGCTGGTTATTGCTGGAGGAGTATGTTGGCTACATCCTCCATTAATTCTTAATATTCTTGATAAAGTTATAAGTCATTCTTGAACAAGGGTTGCTAGGAGAAGTACAAGTGTGTACACCATCCTAGATTTACCCTAAGTTGGTTGGCATACCCTAGGGAGTAAGAGGATTTACACCCCTAGGGATATTGTTGACCCAACTTGTGATTTAAATACCCCATTCACCCAATTTAAAAGACACTAATATGTATATTTTGCATTGGAGAAATAAAATAGTGCATTGGGAAACATGATTTTTGGACATTTCAATTTTCTGCAATTTGGGTTTTGTTGCTTGTGCCTAGTGCACCTATTAGCCACTAGGGCGTCCAATATATGGGCGTATTGCTTTTTTATGTTATAAAACTTCATCTAAATCCATTAGGTATGCAAAAAACCTAACTCTCTTTCATTTATAACTTGCTTTTCAACTGTCAAAAGATGCTAAGAATTTTCCACACTTACCTACTTGGTCTAGTGCAACTTTTGGGTGGATTCTTTGTGAATTTTGGTGGTTGAATTTATTGCTGTAACAACATGTTTGAAACAGCCATAAGGCTGCAAAATATATCTGCAAACATCTTTTATTACAACCTTGTCTCATTGCTAAAGTCTTGTCCTCTCATAATTGAATATCACTAGTGTTTAAATAAAAACTCTCTAACATCTTTAAATGAACATTTAGAAATTGTTTAGCATCTTTAATAGTTATTTATTTGCTGATATACATTGTTGTTTACTACTGGAATTAGGGACAACAAGATTAACTTTCTATTTGTTATATTACTAAGAGGGGCGTGAATCAATAATAGAGAAATTATAATAATTTTTAACCACATTGTATAAATGTTATTTGTCTTTATGGTCAATTTACCAATATCATTCAATCATGTGCATAATAAATAAACCATGAACAATGAGTAATCACACACATACATAGTACACCAATATTCTATGTGGAAACCCAATGCAGGAGAAAACCACATAATGATTTTTCTTATGTGTCTTTAAGAATTAATTTCATTGGAAGTACCGACTTCCTTTGTTTTCCATCTATAACTTGAAGGAGGCCCCGACCCCCTATTTTCAGGATACAACCTGAGGGAAGCTCCAACTCCCCAATTCTTTGGCTACAACCAGAAGGAGTCTATAACCCCCTATGTTCTTTGGCTACAACCGGAATATGGCTACAATCACCTATCCTTTCCCCATCCAACTGTCCTGAAATATAATTGTCAAATGTAGAAACTGAATATGTCACTGTCACAACCTATTCTGTCAAATATGTTACTCAGAAATATGTCACTGTATACTCATCAACCAATCTGATCTGATCACATATACCTCAAACACTATACCACAAGTATGAACCTCAAACGATGTGCTAGAACCTCACTGTTATACAAACCTCTATTTGTACCAATAACTTCAGCAACATACCTCAACCAAAAACCATCAAACATGAACCAATACTAAACTTTAGTAGATCTGCCTCAGATCAACTCTTCAACAAGCCCTAAACTTCCAAGAGGGCATCTAAAATATTTACAAGGAAAACCCTCAACCAAATTCATATATTCGACACTACACATATGAAAACCATACCTTTTTCTTCTTGTAGCATTTTGCTGCCACGATTCTACTGTCATGAATTTGCTGCCGTGATTTTTCTGCTACAGTTTTTCTGCCATGATTTTTGTGCTGCAACTTTTTTGTCGCACTTTTTTTGCCATGCTTTTCTTTCCGCGATTTTTTTGTCGCACTTTTTCTACTGCACTTTTTCTCTATCAATAATACCTACCCAAATAACCATTCACAAAATAGATATTCAATGTTATTCAACATGTGTTAATAGGAGAGCCTTTCTCTCTTATTTATACTTCCATGTAGCTTCCTCAAGTGGTTACCTTCTAACCAACTTAACCCAATTTCCTTCTTTTAGGGTTAACCCACTTCTAACCCACTTTGCTACAAATAGTAAATTCTCCACTTCTAGTTGTAACTAATTTATTTTTAATTATTTTCTTATTGCAACAACTTAACCCATGATTGACTCCTAGTTTTACTCAGTTGACTAGTTAACTTCTTCTAGGAGCTTCTAGAATAATTTTGACTTCTTTTACCTTCTAGATAACTCATGAGGGTTCTCCAACTTCATAAGGCCATAACTCTCTAACCATGAGGAGTTATGTGGTGTTCCACATATCACTGGAAATGGCATGACATGTACTATCGAGCTATAATAGTCTTACCTGTAGATATATTAAACTTCATACCATTATACACCGATCAAACTGAATTACCTTAACCATATTGTTGGGGCTACTGTAATTTTCTACCGGACTTTCTTCGAGGGTTGGCATCAATGAAAACCAACCCAATTAATCAACAATATCCTCCTTTGGCATTGATGGCAACACTATGATGAAATTTTTAAGTCATATCGCTTATGCTCCCCTTGTGACCATCACTCCCCCTAGAAACATGCCTCTGTGCTCTCTTTAAAAGAATCTAAGTCTCTAACCTGCATCTAGTGAATCTCTCCCCATTTGACATCAATGGAAAAGGTAACTTCCTGTCTGGGGATGATTCGCCTAACTGAACTATCCTTAGGGATGCTCCCCCTGACTAAACTCTTCTTGAACCTATTCCCCCGACCTGAACTGTCCTCTGTATGGTGCTTCCTTATGTAAATCCAAGACATATAAGATAAGCATTAAAAATCATTCATTTGGGATTAGAAACTACTCCGAGTCTCTGGAGAGGATACTCAAAGGATTCCCTTGGAATAAATTTTGTGAAGATATCTGCAACATGTTCCTTTGTCCCCACATATTTAACTCTGATGTTCTTCTCTGCAACCTATTCTCGTAGAAAGTGATACTTGATTGGAATGTGCTTCATATTGGACTGCATCATTGGATTCTTTGAGACACTGATAGCGCTTGTATTATCACAATATATAGGAATGGGCTCATCATACTCAACCTGTATATCTTTCAAAGTTTATTTCATCCATAGAACCTGTGTACAACATCTTGCTGTTGCAATATACTTCACTTCGATTGTACACAATGATACTGATGATTGTTTCTTGCTTAGCCAAGATACCAAACACTCACCCAAGTAGAATGTCACTCCACTGGTGCTTCATCGGTCATCAATGAAAACTTCCCAATATGCATATATGTAGGAAATAAGTGATATATCCTTTCCTTTTGGATGCCATAATACAAACTCTTATGTGCCATTGACATATCTAAAAATCCTCTTCACTGCTAAAACATGTGATTCCTTTGGTGCTGCTTGAAATTGTGCCACTTGTCCAACTGCCTACATTACATCTAGTCTGTGTTGGAGATACTTCACACACACCTAAGATTTATTTTTCCTAAGGTTTTCCCTATGTTTATTAGTAATTATTTAGTCTCCTATAGTTTAGGGAGAATATTCCTCTAGGAGAATATTCTCTTCAGTTCACACTTCATTTTGATCAGTTGAGTGGAGTCTAGATGCTACTTTGGGATCATCACCATGCAACATTGGGATCATCACCAACTAATGCACATTTCCTTTGGGATCATCACCAGACTAGTGCATTAATCATGATTCCCTGATCTCCTCCTCACTTCAGTCTATTTCAGTTAGTTAATTGAAGATTGAGAGACTGGTTAGCTCAAACTAGGTGGAAATTAACTCCTGTAACTACCTGAGAGACTAGACTAGGTGACATTTTACTCCTATAACTGCTGGTGCGTGACTAGATCACTCTAGAACACCACTATGGAACATTGGATTATCCTCCAGTGCACATTAGTTGATTTATACATAGTATATCATGTGTAAATTATCATTCATTCATTTGGTTAATGAGAATTCTTCCATTCTTCCTCTCCTGCTTCTCTTTTCTCATATTTTCTTTGAAAATTGTGTATGTCATTTGCTAGCTTCTACATATTTTATCATATTTTCTTTCAAAACATTTACATGGTATTAGATTCTATGGACTGCTAGGGAAAATACACACCACATTATTTTACAGGTACCGAAGATTGAAGAAAATGAAAAAATGGAATTTCCAAAAGAATTCATTCTTACACCGTACAATTTCTTTGCATGGAAGGAGAAGATGATAATGCACCTTCCAGGTAGAGGATTATATAGGTTAAGAATGAGCACATAAACCAAACCAACATTAGTCATATAAAAATCCAATCATCTAAATCAAATGGATGAAGTGTTTGGAACTATTTGTAGTCTAATTTCTTCTGAACTCCTCTTTCACATATCCTCTTGTAAAAATCCCATTGAATATTGGACCACCATGGAAGGGATTTTTGGAAAATAGGATGAGATTAGGGGACACATGCTCGAGGTGGAATTTCTCACTTTGGATCCAAAAACCTTCGACAATATCCAATATTTCTTTACCAAATATAAGGATTTGTTGTTGCAAATCAAGGCTTGCGGGGTTGATAAATCTAAGGAGGAGAAACAAATGGTTCTTACCATTCTCTTCAAAATTGGTCTATAATACTCATTTTTTGTATCTACATTTCATTTAGTTAGGCTTGCCTCTGAAACCACCTCTCTTGAGGCCTTTATCGAGTCTTTGACATAAGAGTAGAACACACTCATCAATATGGGAAAAATCAAAGGCCCAAAGGCGTATGCACTTACTGTGCAAGATGGTAGCGGTCATCAATATTATAAATATAAATATAAAGACAAAACAAAATCACATGCAAATCCAAAGAGGGAAGGGTACTCAAAACCCTTCAACAATTCCTCTGGATCCAAAGGTGGAAAGGGAAGAAAAGGGGAGAAATGCACTTACTTCCATAAAGGATTCCATCCAGAATCCACATGTATGAAAAAACGTATATATCTAATGGCCCAAATACTCTAGAATAAAAACCTTGGATATCACATCCCCGAGGGTGCCAAGAAGAAGAAGCCAAAAGATTAGAATCTCAAGAAAGGAAATTCTAGCCATGGTTTGATTTCCATCAACTCCTCTCCCGATGCTTGGATCGTAGATTCAAGTGCATCACACCACATCGAATCCAAAAAAGAAGTATATTCTTCATTGGATCCATGCAAAGGTCCTCCTATTCTGATGGGGGACAACTGTCCAATCAAGTTCACCGACAAAGGAAGAATTGAACTCACAAATGGAAGCTTCGAGAATGTGCTACACATTCCCAAAATTTCCGTCAATCTTCTCTCGATATATCATATGAAAAACTCCGGCACCAGAAAGAGAGTCATATTCACACCTGATGTAGTGGATATCTATGACATGCAAACCAATTTCAGGTTTTCTAGCAGTGAGGTAAATCATCAATCTAGACTCTACACATTTTCTGATTTTATTGAAGTAGATTCTGCATTACTGATTACCCATGCTGATGAAAGTAGTAGGATATGGAACGAAAGGTTTAGGAATTTAAATTTCATAGATATGCAACAAATTAGCAAGCAAGAAATGGTTGATGTTCTACCTGAAATCCACTTCTCCAAAGGAATTTGTGAGGGATGTGTTCTTGGAAAACACCCTCAAGAGAAATTCGACAAAGGAAAGACTCGGAAGGCTTACTTTCCTTTACATATAATACATAGTGACCTCATGGGCCCTTTTAGACATCCATCAATCAATAAATCAAGGTACGTTCTCATTTTTTTTTGATGATTTCTCACGCTTCACATGGATTTTCTTTCTTAGGAAAAAATCAGAGGTCTTTTGACACCTTAAAGATTTCAAAGCCCTTGTTGAGACACAATCAAGAAAGAAAATTAAAGTCCCTCGAACAAATAACGGGGGAGATTATTTCAACCATGAGATATATAATCTTTGTCATGAGGTCGGGATTCATTTAAAACACACAGTTCCTTATACTTCGCAAAAAAATGAAGTTGTTGAGCAGAAAAATGGATCTCTAAAAGAGATGGCATCTTGCATGCTACATGCAAAGTCACTTCCACAAATATTATGGGATGAAGCACTTAATTGTACAACCTATATCCAAAAAATATCTCCCCATAGATATCTCAAGAATAAGACCCCCTACAAAGCTTGGAGCGACCTCAAACCAGAAGTGACCCACTTCCATATTTTCGATTCACGTGAATGGCCTAGGATTCCCTCTGGGAAGAGGAAGGTACTTGATCCATAGAGAAGAGTGTATATTTGTTGGATACCCCAACAGTTTGAAGGGATACAAACTCATTGATATTTCCTCGAACCCACTCATCATTGAGCATAGTGTCCAATTCGAGGAAAGTGTCTTTCATGTACCTCAATAGCCACATGCAGACACTTTTGTTCTTCCACCTGTTAGAGATGATGAGCATGCACATGCCGACTCTTCTTTAGATGAGAGTTATGATTCAGAGGATTCAGATGATCCAGATACAGATTTAGTACATCCAGATGCAAAGTCAGTGCATGTAGATGCAGATGCAAAGCCAAAGTAGAGGCCCAAGTGGGCCAAAAATACTCTTCAGGATGAAGGAGATCTTGTTGGGGATCCATATGATACTAGGAGGACTAGATATGATTTTGAGGAGCCTCCTCTTGCACTCACTTCCACTGAACTGATGCCACCCAAGAATATTTTCTTGGTTCATTCTTCAGATCCATAGTCGTATGGCGAGGCTGTTGGACATCCCTTTTGGTAATCTTCCATGCATGAGGAGTAAAATTCCCTCCTTGAGAACTAGAGTTTGGATTTGGTTCCCCTTCCTCCAGGAAGGAAACTTGTTAGGTGAATATGGGTCTACAGGACCAAGAACACAGTGGATGGGCAAGTTAGCAGCTACAAATATAGGCTACTTGAAAAAGGATTTTAGCTAGTGCATGGCATTGGCTATGATAGGACCTTCGCTCCAATAACGAATATGGATTCCATATGTTTGGCACTTGCCATTGCAATATCCAAGGGATGGGAATTCCATCAGATGATTGTGAATAATGCATTTATTCATGTATATCTATCTGAGGAGATCTATATGGAGAAGCTCTAGTTATTTATGCAAGATTCATCTTTGGTCTGTTGACTGAATAAGTCTCTTTATGGCCTCAAGAAAGACCCGAGGGCATGGTATTCCAATATGGACTCCTACCTGCTGTCATAGAACTTTGTACATTGTAAGTCAAACCTGAATGTTTACATGCTTAGGACAAATGATTCACTTCTACTCCTAGTTCGGTATGTTGATGATTTGTTGATCATTGGTTGCTCGACTTCAATGATTGTTGCAATCAAGAGGATTCTGCACGACAGGTTTTTAATGACAGACATGGGTCCGCTACATTTCTTCCTTGGAATTGAGATCAATCAGGATGAATTACGAATCAAATTGTCTCAGGCCAAGTATGCATGATATCTCCTTGAGATATTTCATATGATAGACTACAGGTCTTCCCCGACTCCTTTCCTATTAGGAGTCAGAATTGAGGATGGTGGGGACACTCCAATGGTTGACATCACACTGCATATACAACTAGTGGGGATCTTATTATATCTCACACACTCTAGACCAGACCTCTCCTATGTAGTTGGAGAAATATCCAGGTTCATGAAGGAGTTGCATGAGCTACATTGGAAGGATGAAAAGCATATCCTTCGATACATACAAGGAACCATAATCTTTGTGATTCACTATCAAACATAATCTACATTGGACCTCATCGGGTTCATTGATTCTGAATGGGATGGTGATAGCATTGATCTCAAGTACACATCTAGTTACTCACTCAGTCTTGGTTTTGGGCCTATCTGTTGGTCGAGTAAGAAGCATGATGCTATTTCTCTATATTCAACAGAGGAAGAGTAAATAGGGGTAGTTAACATAACCATTCAAGATATACGGCTACAACATTTTCTCAATGAGTTGGGCATTCAGTTTCATTGATCGATCATCATCTGGTATGACTACCAGAGCACTCTGAAGTTCTGTAGAGATCTAGTTCATAGGAAACGGATGAAGCACATTGAGATCCACATGAACTACATCCGGGACTTAGTACACGAGGGGATCATCGACCTACATTTCTGTCCTTCAGCATAATAGACTGCAAACATCTTCACCAATAACTTCACTTAGCAGAAGTTCCATTCTCTGGGAAGTCGTCTTGGAGTGAAGAACACAATTTCTTAGCAACTGTCGGTTCTTCTTTTTACATACATTGTGCTTTGAGGGGGGATTTTTCCCATGAGGTTTTCTCTCTTTAATCACTTATTTCAGTGTATCTTCTGTATTTGGGTACCTAACATGGCCTTGTTGTCGGGACCCATTCTTTATTTTCACCATAGTGATGTTCAAGGGGGGTGTTGGAGATACTTCACACAAACCTAATATTTTTTTTTCCTAATGTTTTCCCTATGTTTATTAGTCATTATTCAATCTCCTATAGTTTAGGGAGAATATTCCTCTAGGAGAATATTCTCTTTAGTTCACACTTCAATTTGATCAGTTGAGTGGAGTCTAGATGCTACATTGGGATCATCACCATGCAACATTGGGATCATCACCAAATAATGTGCATTTTACTTTGGATAATCACTAGACTATCACATTATTCATGATTCCATGATCTCCTCCTCACTTCACTCTATTTTAGTCAGTTAATTGAAGTCTGAGAGACTAGTTAACTCATACTAGGTGGTAGTTAACTCCCGTAACTTCCTAAGAGACTAGACTAGGTGGCAGTTTACTCCCATAATTGTTAGTGTGTGTCCAAATCACTCTAGAACACCACTATGTAGCATTGGCTTCTCCTCCAGTGTACATTAGTTGATTTATACAAACTATATCATTTGTAAATTATCATTCATTCATTTGGTTAATGATAATTCTTCCATTCTTTCTCTCCTGCTTCTTTTTTTTCATATTTTCTCTGTAAATTGTGTATGTCATTTGCTAGCTAGATATATTCTATGTAGGTTAAACACATTTACAGTTTGGATGCGGTCACATATAGTAAGCTTCCAATCATTGACATATACCGCCTCTGGTATGTAGACTTTGAATCATCATCTTTTCTCAAATTGCAACTGGTTTGCATAAGAGTGTTAACTGGTTTGCAATCTTCCATTCTGAACCTATTTATCATTTCTATGATATACTTAGTTTGAGAAATAAAAATTCCTTGGTTTCTTTGACATATCCGAAGACCTAGAAATAAGGATATTTCTCCAAGTAATGAAATTTAAAATTCATTTTGCATATCCTTTGCAAATTTCTGGCTTAACCTGTCATCATCACTTCCAAAAATAATATCATCAACATAAAATTCAATTAATAAAATAATATCTTGAGTTTCCTTGATGTATAGGTTGTTGTCCACACGTCCTTTTCTAAACCCTCTCTGTTGTATATATCAATCAAGTCTAGAGTACCATGCTCTAGGAGCCTGTTTTAGACCATACAAGGCCTTCTTCAACCTGCACACATAATCTTTGTTCTCTGACAACTGAAATCCTTTTGGTTGTTCAATGTAGACTTCTTCTTCAAGTTCCCCATTCATAAAGGATTATTTCACGTCCATCTGATACACTTTAATATTCTTAGAGCATGCATAAGATAATATCAATAATATTGCTTCTATTTTGGCAACTGGGGAAAATTTCTCTTCAAATTCGATCCCTTCAACCAATGTGTATCCTTTACATACCAATATATATTTGTTCCTTGTAACCTGTCCATTTTCATAAAATTTATTTCTGAAAACCCACTTTGTGCCAATCACATTCTTGTACCTTGGTCTTGGAACCAATTCCCAAGTGTCATTCTTCTCTATTTGATCCAATTCTTCATTCATGGCCTCTTTCTAGAATTCATCCTTGCTGGTCTCTTCAAAACTATTTGGTTCAATCATAGATAAGTGTGCTAGGTGCAGTTGTTCTGGTGAACAAATTATTCTTCTAGTCTTAAATCCTACATCCTTGTTTTCGATAATTTGATCTGAAGGATGATTCTTCAGTACTCATTTTCTAGGTGTATTTAGAGGCACTTGTTGAACTTGCTCTTCTACTTTTGTATGATTTTCTTCATCTTCCCCTTATACTTCTTCTTCATCATTTTCTTCTTCTTTGTAAACTTGTTCCATTGATTCCTTTAATTTTCATCCACCTATTTCATCAACTGTTACATTGATGGTTTCCACAACTCTGTTGAGCCTTAGATTGTAACACTTGTATTCTTTCCTTGTACTTGAGTAACCCAAAAGTACACCTTTGTCCACATAGAGTCAATCTTTCCCATTTTTCCATCTTCTCTTTTGATGTAGCATTTGATTCCAAACACTCTAAAGTGATTCACATTTGTTGGTCTTCCTTTCCATAGCTCGTAGGGCGTTTTGTCACTTTTGTTTCTGAGCATTACTCTGTTTTGAATGAAAACTATTGTATGCACTGCATGTGTCCAAAAGCATATGTCAATTTAGAATCCATTAACATTGTTCGAGCCATTTCCTGTATTGTCCTACTCTTTCTTTCAACAACTTCATTCCGTTGAGGTGTCCTAGCAATGAAGAATTGCCTTTTTATTCCATGCTTGTTGCATAAATCCATAAATTCCTTTGAAGTAAACTCTCCTCCATTATCAAATCTCAAACATTTCCTTGTAAACATTGAAGTTTTCAAATGCTTCTGACTTATTGTCGAGAAAGAAAACTGCAGTCATTCTTGTATAATCATCAACTAATAACATAAAGTATTTCTCACCTTTTAAAGACTTTGTTCTAGTCGATCCAACTATATCAGTATGCACAATTTCCAGTGGTATTTTCATTGAGTATTCCTTTAATTTGAACTTGGTCTTTGTTTTTTTCCCTTGTTGTCAATACTTGCATAATGTGTTGGCTGGTTTTGTGATCTGGTGCATTTCTCTCACTGCTTCCCTTTTTCTAAATTTGATGATGTTATCGAATTTTATGTGACCCATTATTTTGTGCCATAGCCAACCTTCATCTTTCTTTCCTAGACAACACTTTTCATTTTCAATTTCACTTAATACATATATGTTGCTTGAAGTTCTTGTAGCTGTTGCAATCAATTTTCCCGAACCTTCTTTTCTTATCTCACACTTCTATAAATCAAACGTAAGTTTATGAACTTGGACACACATTTTACTTACACTTAGGATATTATGTTTCATATCTTCCACTAGTAGACCATTTTCTTCCTTGGTATTCTTGTTTCCAATTCTGACTGTGCCCTTTCCAATGATTCTAGCCGAGTCATCATTTCCAAAATAGACTGATCCATTTATTTCCTTTCTTAATGTAAGTGTTGGAATGGGAAAGACCTAGGGTTCAACTCTTACAACAATGCACCAACAAAACCCTAACTACCAACCCTTTCGAAAACACCTGTGAAGCAGATGAAGTCTCACTCGAGGTAGAGGCAGGGGTGGTTGCAGGACTCAGATGTCTACAACCTTAGCTAGGACACATATCCGTGATTGTAACACCTTAACAGAGCACTTAGAAGTTATAGTTCATTAATATTCAATCTTAGTTTATAGCGCAACTAAACCCTAACAATAGATCAATGCAGTATTCACACAGATCCAATAGATTCAAGCACTAATCATACCAACATAGATCAGATCTCCATTCATTCCCATTATTCATCACTAAGCTACCATATTATATTCTTCTAAGCATACATCAATGGACTAAGAATTTAACCATATAAACAAGAGAACAACCATAACACAGGATATACGTGGTTCACCCCCACCTTGGGGCTACGTCCACCAACTCTTCTTCTTTATTTCTTTACGTCAATCTTCTACATGCACATAGCCATGATATCTTACTCCGCAAAGGACTGGAGATCTACGTGCACTCTGCTAGATCCTCCTTCCCTAAGTTAAAACACAAAGCCTCTTCACAGTCTCTTACAATCACTTTCACTTAGCTATGCAAGTTCTCAACATAGCATGCACAAAGCACTTTCAATTTGCACTTAGTAGAGTGTCTAGCCTCTCTTCAATCACATAGATCGAACTACTTCGTACATCACCTTGATTTCTATTTATGCATTACAAAAAGGGCCTAAAAATGGGTAAACCCATTGGCTGACATCCCCATACCCATTACATAAGACCAAAACCCAAAAATCCCTAAAAAAGGGGCCGATATCCTGCAATATCCGCTTAGACTTGCGCTCCTCCTTTGACAGCCTGTTGATGTCCCAAAAGTAGGTCAAACAAGACCAAGGATCCTCACAACTTGTTCAAGGGCCAACAGTCCCCCAACACTCACCTGGGACTCATCTCGAGTCACTCTGTTCTGGGTAGCTCTACTTCAAAAGCCTCGATCTTGGCTCAAGCTACTTCAACCTGTTGCTACGCCATGACCTCCTGTTCAACAAACTCTTGGATTACTGCTTCATTGACAGGTCCCTCTAAACATTGTTCAGCTGTAGTGATGACTTGCTCAAGTTTTTCTCCTCAACCTTCAATCTCTGTGAATAGTTGGAAAGCCTCATCCTATGTTGGTTGGAGCCTTTGAGTCAGTTCCATGACTTTTCTCTAAATGGTGTGGACCTGTTGTTGAGTAGTGCATTGTTCTTGGGATCACTTCATCCTATCAACGACTGACAGGGGCTTTAACTGCGCCTTTACTGTTTCTGCTTGCTTCTTTTCCTCCTGGAACTGTGACTCTAGTGCCTTCAGTTCAGGATCCATAGCGAGTTTCTCATAATTCTAGGCACTGCGATCTCTTAGTTGTTTACATTCAATGGCAAGGACCTTGATTCTCTCAACTGTGCTTCAAGCAGTTGCTTCTCTTTGATCGTGTACATTCGGTAGAGTGTTGGGCACTGTTTGTAGCTCTAAGTCTGATATTCTTTGTTGAAGCTACTAGATCGCTTCCGCGATCTGCGCTACTTGATGATCCACTCGATCTTCTTCCTTTGGCTCTACGCCCATCACAGAGAGAAGTGCTCTGTCGAATTCTTCTTTGAATCCAAGCTACTCTGCGAGCAACTGCTCTTTTTATTTCTTGACCTGCACCCTCTCTTCTTCAAACTTAGCTTGAAGGTCATCCTTCTCCTTTTGTGCGATCTGATGTTTCTCTACCATTTCTTCTTGGGCTTGTTTCAGGGCCTTTGTGGCCTGGTATTTTTCATCTTGTGCTCGACGAAGGTGAGATTTGGTCACATCATCTAGTCTATGGAGTTGGGAAGGCTCATCTCCCAACTCTGGGTCTTCTGATGGTGGGGGCACAGTGGATACTATGCGGCTGGATTGAAGGGCCTGTTGTACCCCTCTGAGTTCAACCTCGATCCTATTTTACATATCCTCCTGCTTGGCTTCATGTTTCTGTAAGATGTCCTGCGAGGCATCTGCTACAAATATGATGATGAAATTGAAGTCATCTAGAGTGAGAACAGTCTGCATCTTAGTCAAGGTGGCTCTAGATTTTTTTTGGGACATGGGTTTCTTGGGGGAAACCTTCCTTTTCTTCAAGGGATCAGCCTCATCAACATGATCCCTAGGCAGTGTTACTTCACCCTGATTCTGCTGATATTATTTTTTGTGGGTCTCTTTTTGATCTAGTTCGTCATCACCCCCTCAGCCAGGTGATACTAGAGAAGTTTCTTCCAATGTGATGCTTAATTTTTGAACCTCTTCGATCTTCTTCCTTATGTCGGGTCCAGGAGTATCCTTTGCTTCATGAGTGGTCTCAGGGCTACCGATTATTTAGGGTTTGACATTTTTGCGGGGTCAACGGGGATGAGGAGCTCTATAGATCAGTCCTTGGTTATCTCTTCGAGGTCTTCCTTTGTGAGCTTGTAGTATGACTAAATTTATTCTTTATGTTAATCTATGCACATGGTAATATAAATGAAGTGCTGATCTACGTGAAACTTTATGAGGGGTTGGAACCGATGCAGGGTGTTTGGAATCATGCGAGGGACAACTTTGATAGCTCTCTTCAGTTGGAGATAATATGTATGAAAGACTGCATTAGACTTCCACTATTTTCCCATATCACTCGAGTACCAGAGCGTGGTGAACTTTACAGCGAGCGGCTCGAACGACTCAATGTCCGGGAAGGTCGCACCTTCCGACATTTCCCAAGAGGTAAATGTGATTAGGATCAAGAGCCAGCTAAAGTGGAACTCATAGCCCTGATCCTGAGCTTTGCGACAGTCTAATTCTAGCTGGTTGACCAAATACTTCACCCAGTTCATCTGGAGTCCTTCTACACATTTCTTGGCAAGGTCAACACTAAATCTTGTGACCTGTGTAGGTCTATTCTTTCTTACTAGCTTTCCTGCGATCAGCTGGTAGGCTAGGCGCACTGTGCCATTTTGGATGGAAGCTACCTTGTAGCCTCACGTTCTGTTTTCTACATTGCCATATGTGTCTTTGATCTTCTGTGCCAATGCACGATTTGTAGCCTTCCCTGGGTAGAAGTCCTGTGGGTTGGGTCCCTGCATGCTTAATCTGATGATCCTATGGATCAGTGTCAGATCAACTGTGATGCATCGGTCTAGACATAGATAGTCGCCATGGTAACATGAGAGTAGGAGCTTAATACACACGTTAACCTCTTGGTGCCTTCCAAAGTGTGGAATATTCATTACATTCAAGAGGGTGGACTGCATGAGGTTCATAGTCCATGGCTAGGGATTATTTTCGAGTTCTTCCCCTTCGTTCTGGTCAAGTATTTGTAAGGAGAGAGAAAACTATGGTTCTTGGGGTATCCTAGGTTGAAGTCGCTGAACTTCAACGTCACAATATTATCCTACTGTGCTTTAAATGCACATATCCCCTTCGGGAGGTACACAGTAACCAAGGTATAATCAAAGTCTCTTGGGACACTATCATGACTTACCGCACTAGCCAGAGGCAGGATGTAGTCGGGTAGGATGGTTGGGATTAGCTTCATGTTTGCCAAGTCATCTTGGTGCTTGGTTCTCTTTTCTTCTGTCAGTCATGATGGTCTGGATCTGTGAGTAGTTGATGGAGAGGTTTGTACTCCTCTGGTTGATGACGCTTGAATACCCATAGACATTACTTTTTTTGCCATGAGATCGATGAGAACTTCTTCGACGACTTTCTCTGCGTTACTGAGCTCGTCTGACATACACGCTCAAGATTGGATAACTTGGGTATATGAATGAGTGCGCAAGGCAATGGAATAGGTGTCGATCTCAATAAACACAACACGATAGCAATGAGTTGGATTATATATAATTCGCAAAAGTGTTCTTGGTGCAACAGTTGACAGACTAAGTAGGAATGGTGTAACAGATCTCTCCAACGGATGAGAGGCCTTCATCAATGTGGTTCTGTCCATTGTGGCATGGTCTCAATGGTCGGATGGCGAGTCTTCGAGCCATTATTATTGTTCTAACCGTTCAGTTCGTTCGGATAACGGTTAAAATTCTTTCAACGACTATATCTCTTCGCCATGGCAAAATGCCATGTTGCGCTGTTCTGATATCCCAACGAAGTTCCAGTCTTGCAAACCTTCCTTTTGCAAAGTCCCCTCTAGAACCTTCTATAACCTTTCTATCTTTTCTCTCTTCTTCTTGAGATTTATAGCCTTCTTCCCGATGATCTTCATCTTAGTATTCCTCTTTCCATTCTGATTCTTATCTCCTTTTGGAATAGTAACTTAGCGCTGTTGAGATCCTTTCATAGGGTCAGAGAGTAATACGTCTTCTCTATCTGGGGTAGGTATTGTATTCGTTATGGAGTCTACTTGTGTTCTTTCAACTTTGACATCCAAGTTTATGGTTCTAAGTAGCTTCGATCTATTCTCTTGTTCTTCAATCAAGTGTGCTATCCTCCTAGTCATAAAATATTTTAATTCTTGCTTCTTTTTCTCTAAGACTTATTCTTCTTTCCTTCTAGCCTGATCCGTTTCAATCGAATGTTTTCCTAGTAATATAGAAAATGGGGCGTTGTTCTCAATAAATTTAACAATCTCAAAATCTTCCTCTGTCGAGGTTCCATGGGCACTCATAGATATCTGGGAGAGTCTTCCACATAGGGTTATCAACTTTTCTCTAAATAATCCTATTCCTCCCAATGAAGGAATCATAGCAGGCTTTCCTAAAGTTTCCCAAGTTCTTTTTGTCATGATATTTATCTATTTTTCTTCATCCATAACACAATCAATGTCGAAGTCTCCTATTCTTGCTTCTATGCATTCTTTTTCTCAAAAGATCTCTGATAAGTTGATATTTATGTGATCATTGAGGGTTTCTTTCATTTGTAGCAATACATTCTCTGATTCTTTTTGGGGTTCTGCCATGGTCACATTTTCTTGACCTCCCTTAGGGTTTTCTTGTTTCATATTCATTCTTTTGAGCTTAGCAATCATTCTAGGGAAATATAAAACTTCATGATCTGTGGCTTTACAACAAAGACAACTAGGTCTTCTACCAGGGCATTCCTTAGCAAGATGTCCCTGTCTTCTGCAACTATAACAAAGGGTTATTCTTCTTTTTCTTTGAAATGATCCCTAACCATTTTTGTACTGCGCACTAGGATCATAGTAGCTAACCTGCAAAAAATTCTTTCTAGGGTCCTACATCCATTTGTTATTCCAAACATTCTTTCTATGCATAGGAATAACATATCTTTCACTATTTTTGTTAGATCTACTCATATCAAAACTTCTTTCATCTAGCTGTGCCCTACTTTTTAAGCTAGGACAAAATTTATCAAACATACCTAGATCCATACTTTTGAAATAAAAATTTCCACTTATCTTACCTTTTCAATCAAAACCTTTCACTGTTCTTAACTTTATCAGAGCACAAATATTTAAGATCTTACCTCTTTAACCAAAACATCTTACTTTACTTTTATCAGAGCACAAATATTTCAGGTCTTACCTCTTTTCTTCATATCTGAATTTTCTTCTTGGCACAGAGCTTCATAGGTCAAGTAGAATACTGTGCACTAGGGAAATAGATCTACGCACATATATTTCTCTCCTTCAGTTCCCAAAAATCACAGTTTCAGTCTCGACAACGGAACCATTTGTTGGAACGGGGCAAACCCAGGGTTAAATGATTACAACAATGCACCAAAAAAACCCTAACTACTGACCCTTTCATCAACACCTGCGAAGCAGATGAAGTCTCACCTGAGGTAGATGCAGGGGTGGTTGCAGGACTCAGATGTCTGCAACCTTAGCTGGGACACAAATATATGATTGTAACACCTTAAAAGAACACTTAGAAGTTATAGTTCATTAACATTCAGTCTTAGTTTACAATGCAACTAAACCCTAACAATAGATCAACACAATATTCACATAGATCCAATAGATTCAAGAACTAAGCATACCAACATTGGTTAGATATACATTCATTCACATTATTCAACACTAAGCTACCATATTAGATTCTTCTAAGCATACATCAGTGCACTAAGCATTTAACCATATGAAAAAGAGAACAACCATAACACATGATATATGTGGTTCACCCCCACCCTGGGGCTACGTCCACCAACTCTTCTTCTTTATTTCTTTCTATCAATCTTCTACATGCACATAGACATGATATATTACTCTATAGAGGATAGGAGATCTGCACACACTCTGTTAGATACTCCTTCCATGAGTCACAACACAAAGCCTCTTCACAGTCTCTTACAATCACTTGCACTTAGATCTGCAATTTCTCAACATAGCATGCACAAAGCACTTTCAAGTTGCACTTAGCAGAGTGTCTAGCCTCTCTTCGATCACATATATTGAGCTGCTTCCTACATCACCTAGATTTCTATTTATGAATTACAAAAGGGCCTAAACATGGGTAAACCCATAGGCTGACATCCCCATACCCGTTACATAAGACCAAAACCCAAAAATCGCTAAAAAAGGGGCCGAGATCCCATGATCTCTGCTTTGACTTGCGCTCTGCCTTCGACAGCCTGTCGAAGTCCCAAAAGTAGGTCAAAAATGACCAAGGATCCTCACAACTTGGTCAAGGGCCAATAGTAAGAAACTCGACTTCATCAGTTGTCATGTGTTTTGAACACCCGTTGTCAACATACCAACCACATTTCTTGTGTTTAGCCTTAGAGAGAGAGTGCATTCTTCATTGTTAAACTAATCCTGCTTTCTTATCCATATTCTCTAATGAGGTTCTTGTCTGTGACTATTTTTATTTTGTTGTGATTTTATAGGAGGGACTATCATTCTAAAATATTTGGCCATGTGTCCAAAGTTGTTGCATTTGTAGTATTCTACTTCAGTGCTCAATGATTCAAAATTCTTGTAGCTTCTTCTCTATGTTTCATTAGGCCTTGATGAATAACCATTTTGTGCATGACTTTCAAATTTGTTTCTATTCCTGCTATTAGCTTTGCAATTTACAACTTTATGTCCAAAAATATTACATTCATAACATAAACCAAAAAATATAGTTTGATACCTGGGAGTTGAAAATATTCTGAAAGGAGTTACTCTTCTAAATCCTTATTCATCTTGAGGCCTTTTTGTTTATGACTGTCACTGATTTTGAAATCCCCTGTAAAACTTCTTGTCTCCTCTAACTGTTTCTGCATAGCTTCTTGGTTGTGTTTCTTTATATGTGGTTTTGGAGCTTGATCCTCTTTCTGTCCGATTATATCCTATCCTGAACTTGTCATGATGTGGTCTTTAACTGTTGATAATATTATCCAAAACCTTTGAAATGTTCTACATATTCTTCTGTTGAAGGTCTTTTCTCAATGTAACAACCTTTGCTTCCAAATTTCCAATGCTCCTATCTTTTTCTTCCAATTGTTCTTTGAGTGCTTCTTTGATTATTTTGTCTTCTTCTATTTGAACCTTTAATTTAGTGATCATCTTCTCTAGTTATTTAGAGTTTGAATTTTGAATGTCTTCTTTCTTGTTTGGTTCTTCCTGGAGTTTCTTGTTTTTCTTGTTTTCTCTTTTTATAACTTCTATAACACTCAACGATTTTTCTCTGTAGTCGAATTCTTGTTTTTTATACTCCTCTTCGATATCTTCTTTACCAGAGTCTTCTATTTCAATTAATATAACTCTTTCTATCTCACTTTCACTAAATTCATCTTCATATGATGAGGATCAGTCTTCTTTAGTGCAAAAAATTTTCTTGAAGACCTTCTTCTGGGTTCGAGGAGGAAATAGTCAAACTATGACTATTTTTGGCATATATTGGAAGATTATTGTATCAATAGAGAAGAATGAATACATTCTTGAGACTTAACAAGAGGCCATTTTTCAATGCAATACAAAAATCAGTTGTATGAAGATGGAAGCCTTACAATAATTCAATATGAGATGGAAACACTTAGTGATGCACTGAAGTACGCCTCTTGGCTACCCTAATTTCCTTGAAGCAATAGGCTGAGTGTATAGATATATAAATGCATGATGAAATGCAGTGAAAAATGGATGGGGATTTGTTTCATTATCCCCTGATCTAGTGTCTTTGACTGGTGTATAGATTCCATTACATATGGGGAAAATAGGATGAAAATTAGTTGTGGCAACTCATTGAGAAAAAGCATGACTACTATATGAGAGGTGAACTTGGGAATCCCTCTTATAGTTTGAGCAATATTCATTCATCTGTTTCAAATATTGATTCATATTTATCATAATAGTTTCACAGGGGCATGAAACACCTTCAATTGGTGGGATATGATGGGATCCTAACTTTTCATCTTTTATACACTTTTCCCTCATCCCTACATTCCATTTTGACACCATTTATCTTCATTTTTGGTATATCCTTACCCTTTCTACCATGTTCTTGCAAAGGCACTCTCTTTCCTCACGATGTGAATTTTTATTGGATTTTGTTGGTGTCTTAGGAGGAATTTATATGCTTCATATATAAAGTTTAGGGACGAAGTTTGCTACAAAACATGTCACTGAGTGTATGCTGCAAAAATTCCAACTTTCTACTGATTCCATTTCTACATATTTGATATATCTCATTCAATTCTACAAATCCATGTCACTTGAGTGATGCATATTAGTTGGTGCATATTGTTTTGGTTGACTTGAATGCCACCTTTCTACCAGTCTAGGTGAATTATTCCATTTCTACGGATGACAAATCACAAGATCTAATGTTGAGAATATTCCACTACAAATCTGGGTTGATTGTTACAAAGCATCTCGACGAAGTATAGAAGGACCACATGAATATTCTATCTAGTAGATTGGAAGGTAGTGAGTAGTTGAATGATGTTAAGAGACTTTATACCAATTTCATGTGATCCTCTTTGGGTTACTTTGTTCTATTGAATTTTGAGCACATGTTGAAAAATTCTTAGACAAGTACGTGGGAAATTCTCCCAAATCTTTTTAATTGTTGTTATAATTTTACAATTTTTTAGACTTCGTTTTACAATGGCTTGAGAATATTCAGTTCTCAAGCATGCTACTATTAATTCGTGTGTGAATTATTTAAGGGTGGTCATTCTTATACAAGTTGGTTTTTCACCTCGTATCATGGGGAGGCATATATGGATAGATAGATAAAGTAATACATATATTAAGCATAATTAGACATCTTATTTTGCTTATCTAATTAGCTAATGTATGCTTTCTTTCCAAATTCTATTCATGAGATTTTAAGTTTTAGACTTTTGTGAGTGAGGGTTTAGTTATGAAGCTTCACCGATGCATAACTCACAGGGTACATACCCACTCTGGAGAGGTATGCACTAGGTTATTTAACTTTTGTTTATTAGTCAATTTCTCTTAGTGATATTACAATTAGTTAAGTAATTTACAGATTGTTGCAAATCATTATTTGAACATTTTATTTCATTTTCTAAATATTGTTATTGTATTTCATTTACAATTGATAACTGATTGCTACAAATAATTGCATGTTTCTACAATATTGCATTCTTTAGAACATACAATTGTTTGTCAGAATATGTTTACTTATTCAACATTTTCATGGTTGAATTTATTATGTTCCTGTAGCTTTAAACAATTTATTTTCATTGTAATTAGAATTGGATTTTTGGTTAATTCATAGAAATCACATTTAGACCTTAGAAACTTCTGAACTCTTCCATATATTTTTCACGTCACCTTGAAATCATACTATCCCTGGGTTAAAAATCAAATGCAATAGTAGGCTACATACTTTGTTTCCACTAATAAGGTATATAGAATACTTGTCACCTGTGTGATCCATTCCTCAGTTATTTTGTAACCATCCATGTTGGACTTCTCGATTGTCAAAGGTTGTCTCAATATCATTAGTGTCTTTTTTATTTACTCGTGCAGGTGTGGAAGATATCCATTGAATTCTCATTAGTGGGTCATCTCTCATCGACTACGACATATTTCTCTGAGAGTTTGACCTAGAGTAACACTTGAGCCTATTTTCATCATTGATATGTTTCCTTACACCCAACATATGCCATTCATCAATGGCCACTAACTGATTAGTTTCCCATGTTGTTTTTAAGTTTCTGTGGTGAGGAGTTTCACATATGTTTTTTGGATAATCCACAGTTGGTATCATTTCGTCGTCGACGTTTCGAATCCGAATCAGGATTCATCATCAGGACTAATCATCGAGTTAGAGCTAGCTGATCGTCATCAATTAATACTATAAATGCAAGACCATTAAAAGTTATTTAATTGAGTCGACTGTCTTAATTTCGGAATATAATTTAATTTAATAAATGAGACTTAATATTAATGGGATTTAAATCAGGGTTTGCGAATAATAGCTAGTGTGTATAAGTATAAAAACTAGGTTAAACGAGGCTTTATATTATTTGTTTAGGGTTTTACTTTTACTTAGTTATTTAATAGTAGTGGTTTGCTATTTAGTTATTTATTTGTTTTTAGGGTTTAGTTAATTAGCTTTTACTTTTAATTAATTATTTAGTAGTGTTAGTGTAATTGTAGTGGGGTTATTAGTGGTTTATCTTAATAACATAGGATAACATATGTGTATTAATATTAAGGATTACCTATATAGTTATTTTATTTAAGCACTTGGTTTTAGTTATATTTAGTTAATAGAATTGATAGTGTTATAATATAAGTTAGTGGTAATAATAACTAGTGAGGGTATTAGGGTTTGTAAAAGGATTAGGGTTTAAATTAATAGGTGTATGGAGACATGTTTTTAAAAATATTAAGTTAGTAGTGAATTCGTATTAGGGTGTGTAAAGGATTAGGGTTTTAATTAATAAAGTGTGTAGTGACAAGTTTTTAAATAATATTTTTTATAGTAGTATTAGAACTGGATAGACCCCTAAACCTATTCAATTTAAACCAAAACAAGTGGGAAAAGAAAAGTTTGGTGTCATACCTGATTTGTCCCAGGATGCTCCTTTAATTGGTTGATTAATTAGTTTCCCATGTGTTCGATGTCAAGACCTATATTCACACATTGGGATTCATGAAATAACTTGGGTTCCATTTTCATCATTGGTGGAATCCATCACCCCTATTAGTGGCTTTCATTATTGGTCATTACTTAGAAGGCCTCTTCTGTTGGCCCTTGACCAAGTTTTGAGGAACACTTGGTCATAATTGATCGTTTTTGGACTTCGACAACCTATCAAAGATGGAGCACCAGGAAAAACAGAGATCATGGGATATCGGTCCACTTTTGGGCCCCTTTTAGTGTTTTGGGTTAATGTAATGGAAAAGGGATGTCGGCCTATGGGTTTACCCATGCTTAGGCCCACTTTTGTAATGTATAAATAGAAGGATAGGAAATGTAAGAAAGAGTAGATGTGATTTCTTAGTGCGATTGATAGTGCATCTATGTGATGTTAAATAAGTTCTCTGTGCGAATTGTGTAAGGCTTGCAAGGCTAAGTGAAAGTTACTGTGTGGTTGATATAGAAAGCTAAGTGTTGTAATGCAAGGAAGAAGGATCTAGTGAGATGCATAAATATTCTGTCATATGCGAAGAAGGGTTTTGGAGGCTTTGTGCTTGTAACAAATTGAAGATGATAATAAAGAAGAAGATATTGTGGACGTATCCCCAGGGCGGGGGTGAACCACGTAAATCTGTGTGTTATGCTATGTGCTTTGATTCAATGTGTTTATCTTTGCTAACGCTATGTGCTTTGATATATCCACTTGTGCTTTGTGCTTCTTAGATATATATGATTGTTAGATCTGATGTGTATGAGGATTCTTAGTGCTGATCTACTAGATCTATGATCCAGATGGATATCGGTGGCCATCCACCTTTTTCGACTGGCTCCAAACAAGTTTCTGGCAATTTTGGCAATTTACTATTTTTAGCAGGTTTTAACTTTTGGGGCCATTTTGAGGGCCTAAATGAAGTTTTTTCGAGATAGAGTTTCTCAATGATAGCCAAAGGCATGATTGAGCCCCCAAAATGAATATCCTTGATGATACCTTTCCAATGAGCTATCATACGCCTAAAACGAAGATTATATGCAAAAGTTATGACCCCGAGAAGTTGATGTACTAACTTACCCAAATGGGGCCCACATGACTTTTGGCGCTTCATCTCCTAGGGTTAGGTTTTTGGATGTATAGGGTTTTGGAACTCCTGTTTATTGTAAAAATTCCTTTAGAGACTCATTGTAATCATCTTCTTATGAATACGAGTAGCTGTCACATCTCTTCTAAGAGATAAGCTGCCACCATTCTAGCGAGTCTTTCACTCTGTATTTTTACAGTCTCTGTACATTTTTTTCATTAATAGAAATCATGTATTATTGTATCTCTGTGTTTATGGTTGCATATCTAATATATTTTTTTTATATTATTGGATATACGYGATATCTCTGTACATTTCTTTATTATATCTCCKCTCTCATTTCGTGTTGAAAATAATCYRGATCAGTTGTATYAGAGCAGGTTGCTCTTGATCATTTTTTCAGTGCATGTCCTTGAMAAGGTCYGAGTATAGAAAGTTGGGTCTGGGTCTCAAGATTTTATCTCTTGAATACAATCGCTCTCGCACACCCAAGAAACCCTCAATGGCAGAAGAAAAGAAAAACGACGGAGAAGACGATCCTATCAATCTGTTGCTTGAGCAAGCTCTCATGCAACAGARGGACGAAATGGTGGATAATTTTTCCCACATCRTTAAATTCCTGCCGATAGCATCAGGTGCATMTTCATCAAGMGACCACTTTGGAGGCACCTCACCTTTCAAGGTACAAKTTAATTTTGATATTCCTGTATTTGAAGGACAAATAGATGCAGAAGCCCTAGAAAAATGGTTAACTCTGCTAGAAGGTTATTTCTCTGTTCACAATTTTTTCGACAAAKAAAAKATCACCTTAGMACTCCTTAAAGCTCTCCCTCATGTCAAACATTGGTGGGAAGATTATTGGGAGCAAATTTCCACAGAGGAGTCTAGAATATATGGGGCCAATCCCACTTGGTATTTTTTTGTGGATGTGGTAAAGGAACAGTATTATCCTGTTGGAAACTATGAGGACCAATACATGAGATGGACCACAATGTGGAAAGAGAGGGGCCAAGCAGTTCCAGAGTTCACCAATACCTTCCATACCTTGTGCACCAAGCTGGGTATCAAAGACCCCAAGCAAAATTTGGTTCTGAAATACCATGTGGCTCTACACAGATACATCCAGACTGAAATGGATTTTCTGGACATCTCATCACTCAGTGATGCTTATCAATATGTTGTTAAAATTGAGCAAAAATTTAACCACCAGAACAAACGGGAATTCGGGTTTGCAAGTCCGCAACAACCAAAGTATGAAAAATATGGCCCTAACAAACAGTCTCTCGAAAACCATTAATCCAAAACACAAGAAAAGAAGGGTCACGAGAAGACAAAGAAGGACACCGAAAAATGGTGTGATTTCCACAAAATCCCCTAGCACAACACCGATGAATGTCACTCAAAATAGTCATTGGTGGTTGAGATCAAAGATAAGGAGCCAAACCCTGATTCAGAATCTGATTCTGAAAATACTGGTAAAGGACAGATCATTGATGCAGACCCCATTGCTATTATTGTGACTGCAACAATTCAACCAGAAGAACCAATAGATCCTAAAGAGGGGGAGCACATTTTTCATTCACAGATGTGGGTGAAGGGGACCCCGCTGCATTTTATTGTTGATAGCGGGAGCCCAAAAAACCTCATCTCAAGAGAGGTCATCAAACAGTTGGGATTGTCAACAACACCACACCCACAACCATACAACATTGGGTGGCTTCAGCAAGGACGAGATCTCCGTGTCAGCCAACAATGTCCATTTCCATATGGCATCCAACCCTTCAAGGATGAGGTATTATGTGATGTTTCCCCACTAGATGTCTGTGATGTTCTCTTGGGCCAACTATATATGTGGAGACGCCATGCTTTTTATGAGTCTCAACCTTGTAGTGTCATTGTTACTTTGGGGGGTCATCTCTATATAATACCAGAGGTAGTTCCAACTATTTTTCCACCTAAAAAGTGTCGCAAGGTAGTATCTCATACTGAAAAATTCAGCTTCTTCACAATCTGTTCAAAAGCGACACAGAAGGACACTGCAACCACTGCAACCTCGCCCCCTGCACCTTCTATCCAACAGAAGCAGGTCGAAAAAGTTGCAGCAAAGTGAAAAGATTCCTTCTGCACACCTTCCTCTCATGTAGCTCTACTTGTTTAACAACCTCATCTTTAACAGGTTCATGACATACTTCCACAAACTAAGGAGCACGACATCTCCAACAATACAAGTAGCTCACCTAGATGCAGATCCAACAAACGCTTTTACCTCTCCCTCAGAAACTCAATGCAATGGATACCATTGCTTCCTAAGGAGGGAGGATTGATCTAGGTGTATATCGGTGGCCACCAACCTTTTCCAACCGGTTCAAAACAATTTTTTGGCAATTTTGGCAATTTACTATTTTTAGCAGGTTTTAACATCCGGGGCCATTTTGAGGGTCTAAATGAAGGTTTTTCGAGATCGATGTTCTCAATGATAGCCAAAGGCATGATTTCACCCCCAAAATGAATCTCCTCAATGATACCTTTCCAACAAGCTATCATACGTCTAAAACGAAGATCGTATGCAAAAGTTACAACCCCAGGAAGTTGATGTACTAACTTACCCAAACGGGGCCCACATGACTTTTGGCGCTTCATCTCCTAGGGTTAGGTTTTTGGATGTCTAGGGTTTTTGGCATTCCTTTTTATTGTAAAAATGCCTTCAGAT
>ML793892.1:314028-329069 GCA_009831015.1 Picea engelmannii
TCGATAGAATCAGGCTCATCTTCATCAAGAGACCACTTTGGAGGCACCTCTCCTTTCAAGGTACAAGTTAATTTTGATATTCTTGTATTTGAAGGACAGATAGATGCAGAAGCCCTAGAAAAATGGTTAACTATGCTAGAAGGTTATTTCTCTGTTCACAAATTTTCCGATAAAGAAAAGATCACCTTCGCACTCCTTAAATCTCTCCCTCATTTCAAACATTGGTGGGAAACTTACTGGGAGAAAAGTTCCACAGAGGATTCTAGAATATATGGGGCCGACCCCACTTGGGATTGTTTTGTGGATGCAGTATAGGAATAACATTACCCTGTTGGCAATTATGAGGACCAATACATGAGATGGACCACACTGTTGCAAGAGAGGGGCCAAGCAGTTCTAGAGTTCACCAATACCTTCCATACCTTGTGCACCAAGCTACATATCAAAGACTCTGAGTGACATTTGGTTCTGAAATACCGTGGGGCTCTACACAGATACATCCAGACTAAAATGAATTTTCTAGACATCTCATCACTCAGTGCTGCTTATCAATATACTGTTAAAATTGAGCAAAAATTTAAGCACCATAAGAAACAATAATTTGGGTATGCAAATCCACAACAACCAAAGTATGACAAAGACGGCCCTAACAAATGGTCTCCTGAAAACCAGTCCAAGACACAGGAAAAGAAGGGTCAGAGGAAGACAAAGAAGGACACCGTAAAATGGTGTGATTTCCACAAAATCCCCTGGCACAACACCAATAAATGTCACTCAAAACAGTCATTGGTGGTTGATATCAAAGATAAGGAGCCAAACCTTGATTCATAATCTGATTCTAAAAATACTGGTTAAGGACAAATCATTGACATAGACCCCACTGCTATTGTCGCGACTGCAACAATTCAACCAGGAGAACCAACATATCCTGAAGAGGGGGACCACCTTTTTCATTCATAGATGTGGGTAAAGGGGACCTCACTGCATTTTATTGTTGATAGCAAAAGCCAAAAAAACCTCATCTCAGCAGAGGTCATCAAATAGTTGGGATTGTCGATAGCACCACACCCACAACCATACAACATCGGGTGGTTTCAGCAAGGATGAGATCTCTGTGTCAGCCAATAGTGTTGATTGTCATACGACATCCAACCCTTCAAGGATGAGGTATTATGTGATGTTTCCCCACTGGATGTCTATGATGTTCTCTTGGGCCAACCATATATGTGGAGACGCCATGTTGTTTATGAGTCTCGACCCTGTAGTGTCATTATTAATTTGGGGGGTCATCTCTACAGAATACCAGAGGTAGTTCCAACTATTGTTCCACCTAAAAAGTGTAGGAAGGTAGTATCTCATACTGCAAAATTCAGCTTCCTCACAATCTATTCAAAAGGGGAACAAAAGGACACTGCAACCACTACAGCCTCACCCCCTGCACCTTCTATCCAATAGAAGTAGGTCAACAAGGGGTCAGAAAAGTGAAAATATTCCTTCTACACACCTTCCTCTCATGTATCTTGACTTTTTGAACAACCTCATCTTCAACAGGTTCATGACAGACTTCCACAAACTAAGCAGCGCGATGTCTCCAACAATACAAGCAGCTCACCCAGATGCAGATCCAAAAAACACTTTTCCCTCTCCCCTGGGAACTCAACGTAATGGAGACCATTTATTCCTAAGGAGGGAGTATTGATCCAGGTGGATATCAGTGTCCACCCACCTTTTTCGACTGGCTCAAAATAGTTTTCTGGCAATTTTGGCAATTTACTATTTTTAGCAGGTTTTAACTTCTGGGGCCATTTTGAGGGCCTAAATGAAGGTTTTTTGAGATAGAGGTTCTCAATGATATCCAAAGGCATGATTGATCCCCTGAAATGAATCTCCTCGAAGATACCTTTCCAACGAGATATCAAACCCCTAAAACGAAGATCGTATGCAAAAGTTACGACCTCGAGAAGTTGATGTAGTAACTTACGCAAACAGGGCCCATATGACTTTTGGCGCTTCATCTCCTAGGGTCAGGTTTTTGGATGTCTAGGGTTTTTGACATTCCTGTTTATTGTAAAAAGGCCTTCAAAGCCTCATTGTAATCATCTTCTTGCAAATGTGAGTATCCGTCACATCTCTTCTCAGAGATAAGCTGCCACCATTCTAGCGAGTCTTTCACTCTGTATTTTTACAATCTCTGTACATTTCTTTCATTAATAGAAATCGTGTATTATTGTATCTCTATGTTTATGGTTTCATATATGATATATTTATGTTATATTATTGGATATACGCGATATCTCTTTACATTTCTTTATTATATCTCTGCTCTCATTTCATGCTGAAAATAATCCAGATCAATCTGATGTAGGTTACTATGGTTAAGTGCTAAAATAATGCAGATTTGAGTGTACACTGCGAAGCTCTGTGCTGTCTGTGAGGTATAATAAGGGTTGAATATTGATGAATGATCAATTCTAAGTGATCTGTAAATGATATAATCACATATCTGTGTCCCAGCTAAGGATGCAGACACTTGAGTCTTGCAACCACCTCTGCCTCTACCTTGGGTGAGACTTCATCTGCTTCGCAGGTGTTTTCGAAAGGGTCGGTAGTTAGGGATTTGTTGGTGCACTCTTGAGCATTGAACCCCGGGTCTGCCCTTGTGCCAACAAATGGTTCCGTTACCGGGACTTGAAACTGTGATTGTCGGGAACTAAAACCGTGATTGTTGGGAACTGAGGAAGAAGAAACTTTGTGCAAAAGAAATATCTGTAGATCTTTTTCCCTAGGCGCAACTTTTTACTCGACCTGTGGAGCTTTGTGACAGGAATAAGGTCATATATGAAGATAAAAATATCAGATCTGAAGAAAAGAAGCGAGATACGAACACTCTGTGCTCTAAGAAAAGTAAAAGTGGAAATTTCTAAAAGAAAGATGTCATATTTGCAGAAAAGAGGTAAGATCTGTAAGCTTTGTGCTCTAATAAAGGTAAGAATAGTTAAAATTTCTTAGATCTGGAAGCTTTGTGCTCTGTAGAAGTAAGATAAGTGAATTTATTTTTGTTTCTAGAGCATGGATCTAGGTATGTTTGATAGATTATGTCCTAGCTTAAAACCTAGGGCATTAATAGATGAAAGAAAGTTTGATATGAATAGATATGATAAGTATGTTATACCTATGCATAGAAAGAATGTTTGGACTAACAAATGGATGTAGGATCCTAGAAATGATTTTTTTCAGGTTAGCTATCATGATTCTAGTGCGTAGTACAGAAGAGGTTGGGGATCATTTAAAAGAAAGCGATGATTAATCCTATATTACAGTTGTAGAAAACCATGCCATATAGCTAAGGAATGCCCTGGTAGAAGACCTAGTTGTCTCTGTTGCAAATCTATGGACCATTAGGTATTGGATTTCCCTAGAATGATCGCTAAGATTGAAAGGATAAATCTGAATAAAGAAGACCATAAGGTAGATCCAGAAAAGGCAGAAACCCAACAAGAATTAGAGAAAGTATTGATACAGATGAAAGAAATCTTGAAGGAACATAAAGATATCCGATTATCAGATATCTTCAAAGAAAAGGAGAAAGTCAAAGCAAGACTAGGGGACTTCAACATTGAATGTATTCTTGATGAAGAAACACAAGTGAACATTATGTCGGAAAGAACTTGGGAAGCTATAGGGAAGCCTGCCATGATTCCTTCACTGGGAGGAATAGGACTATTTAGAGGAAAACTGATGATGTTATGTGGAAAACTCGCTTAGATACCTATGACAATCAATGGAACTTCGACAGAAGAAGATTTTGAGATTATCAAATTCATTGAGGACAATGCCCCATTTACTATGCTACTCGAAAAACCTTTTATTGAAAGAGATCAATCCAGAAAGAAGGAAGAAGATGAGGTTTTAGAACAACAGAGACAAGAGTTAAAATATTTCATGACTAAAAGGATCACACAATTGATAGAAGAACATGAGAACCGCTTGAAGCCAACTGACACTAGAAGTCCAGATGTTGAGGCCAAAGCTACACAAAAGGATGAAATCTGTACCCCAGACAAAGAAGAAGTGATATACCTAAACCCTAGGAGATAATCTCACTAGCACAAAGTGACTATGTCCAAGGAAAATGAGAATCAAAATGAGAAGAGAATCACCGAGACAAAGCTCACTCGAAAGAAGGGTAGAAAGCTAAGTAATAAGAAGGCTAAGATTGAAAAATTATAGAAGATTCCAGAGGGTACCTCGTAGTAAGACACTTTACAAAATTGGAGCTTCGTCGGGATATCAGAACAATGACATATGCCACTTTGCCAAGGTGAAGTAATATAGCCGTTGGAAGCTAATATAACTGTTTGACTACCACTTTGAACCAGTCGAAAAACATTTATGGCTAGCCACTAGACTGTTAGAACATGCCATGATGGACATAACATCAGTTAATTCATCCTCATACCCGTTGCAAGCATACCGTTGCTAAGTTTCCCTACTTAGTCCATTGCGCCACGCACCGGGAATGCTTTTTGCTAAGTAAGAATTTGAGCCCAAAATCTAAGATTACTTCACCCTGTGATCATTTCCTTGTTCCCATACCATTCACTGTAGTCTCTGAATTCACTTCACACTTGAGCTAGCTGATTCAAGCTTGTATGTTAGACGAGCTCAATGCTGTTGAGAAAGTAGTTGAAGAATTTTTTATTGACTTAATGACTGAGAGAGTCATGTTAGAGTGAGGATTATCTATAGGATTCCAAGCATCGTCAACAAGAGGACTCCAGGCCTCCCCTTCCACTGCTCGTGCTGGTCCATCCCAGTCGAAGGATGAGAAACAAACCAAGAACAGGGATGACATCACAAATTCCAATCTTATCCCACACATTCTACCTAATTACTTACCACCTCTAAGCGGTGCCATCAATCGTGATAGTGTACCTTGTGAATTCAAGTACACTTTGATCACTGCGTACCTTCTGAAAGGGGTGTGCGTAGTTCATGCTGACTAGGATAAACTCGTAGCATTGAAATTTAGTGATTTTAACCTTGGAGCTCATAAAGTTTGCATCATGTTATCCCTGTTATCACTCCAAGAAACTCTTTGTGGTTGCAAGACAAAGATGCTTGGTAACTTAAGGTAAACTTTTTTTTTGTATTTTTGGATATATGGATCAATAGGATAACTCAATTACAGTGAGGTATTCAGACAGTCAAAATGAGAATCAAATGAACTAGTGCTCTCAAGGATTAATGATCAAATGATAGCTTAAGGAGGATGGAAAGACAATGCTTATAAACCAAATACCAAGTGTAGGGTTTAATAAACAATGACAAGCAAATATTTATCAAGTTATGAGCTAACCAATGAGATAATAATCATTTTGTAGATAAAACAACTTAATAAAAAGTACAGTAGGGAAAATGAGAATCTAACATGAATAGAGAGAGAAAACTATGATTTGTATTATCATAAAAAAAGTCTGTTTACAATATAATCAACTTATGTATCCCAAATCGAACCCCTTTATCTCCAAATGTCTTTGGCTTTATAGCCTTACAAGATGAAATCCAGATCCTTGAAAGATGGATCAGATTTTCTAAAAATATACAAATCAAAATAGATGCAACAAGTGTAGGATGAGATCCTATAAAAATGGATGAAGAATACTAAAAATGGAAAGTCAAAAACAGTTTCAGTTAAATAGGAAAATATTCTATTTAAGAAGTAAAACTCTATCTTGATAGTCTTCATGTCCTCCAAAATCTTTGACATATGTGGAAAGCCTTCCAAGGATGATGAATATTCATAGGAAGTGAAATAATTTGAATTTGCCACCTTTGGCAAAAAAGACAGTTTTTTGCTAATAAAATAGGTCACCAATTTTACTCTTCCACCTTCTTAAACACATCATACATCAAGATAAAACCTTAAATCTGATGTATTTAATTATTATGCATCTTTAGAAACCCTCCTCCAGGCGTTTGATTAAGAAAAACTTAGATCTAAGTGAAAATACGACTTGTCTGCCCTGTCTATGGTTTCACCATCTCTTTTGTCCTGAATACAACCCTTTAGTTGTTGAAAAACAAATCTTTCAATGGCTAACTAGCAAAGTTCAAGGTGGAATAGCTGTTGAAAGCACAATTTTTTTTTAATGAAATTTGCCTTGGGAAAAATCAAATTTCTGAGCCGTGGAGAGTTCATTTTACACACTTGAATAGTCAATTGACATCTAGAAATCCTAAGATTTCCAATGGTACTTTCAGATCTATTTTTAGATCTTGGAAAGACTGTCAAAATTCCTCCACAATATGAGGCATCATTTTTCAAACAAATTTTAGAATGAATTATTTGATCGCTAACATCTGGCTCCAATTGGGATGGAGACCTCCCTGTGAGGTTTCCAAGAACTTGGAAGAACTTGTGCCTTTAGTATTGGGCATGGAGTCATTTAGCCTTTACAGTTTATCATCTGAAAACCTCTGCAATTTCCTGGTGATATCCTTCCTGTAACCTTTCCACATAAGTCATATGACTTGCGTTTGAGAAACGCTTCTGCACCTCTGGATAAGACTGTAAGAAGGATAAATTGTCTAATTCTTTCCTCAGAATTCTTCCTACTTGCTTATTTTCCATCTATAACTTAATCACCCGCTAATTTGTACACGATTGAAACAACAAACTTCTTAACAAGGAACAGGCTAGTGTTGGTGAAAATAACTCTGTGTTATCAATGAAATATGAAAACCCTAGAATAGAAATTTTTGAAAGCCATGAGTTTGAAATAGGAAATGGTGATTTGATTTGATGTCATTAGCTAAATGATACTTTATCCTCTGGTTGCAATGATGATTAAGAGTGCGTCACATCTTCAAACCCTTCTTTGTCTGCCCCACGAATTTCGTGAGTGCAATCTATCATGATGTCCTGCAAAAAACGTGATGGAAAGGTATCATCACACATTTGCGTTCATTACTTCTCCATAATGATTGTATGATGTGTGTCTGGCATATCCTTTTTGGGTTTCTAGAGTCCTTGGAGGAAAACCCATGTTAATGCTTTCACCAGTTCGCTTGCTGCTGAGAGTACCCTTTAGCGTTGAAACTTGGGGCTTTCACCAACTAACTTCAACTTCAAGACATATGTTAGCTGGTGAAAAGATTTTTACTTGATTTTTTGAAAAGACCTTTTATTGATCGATTTATTATAGGAGATAACAAATTATTTCCTATATTTTGACACTAAAGATTAATAAAAATTATATAAATCTTTATTAATAACCATGCTATCACCTAGAAATGAAATGAATGGACTGTGCTATTTCAGGAGATAACATTGACTTCAACTAATCCTTTGCTAAACTGAAAATTGATTGTAGTTTGTTGTATTGATAAAAAATGAATTCACAGTTGAAATTCTCAAATGGAAGCCTATTTAGAGATCTCTTAGTCATCAGTTTCAAAGCACGCAATGAATAGTGATGTGTGCCAGAACTTTTTTGTCTTTCGTTCCAGTTTTCAATAGGGTAAGTGAAAGCAAGTTACTAATGACCTGGGTACTAGCAAACACTTCCCAAAAATTTCCATTTGAAGTTTCCATAAATAGATGATCCTAGCAATAAGCGTGCCTTTGACATAAAAATTTCTATCATATCATCAATCATCTCTAGATTGCTTTCTAGGGCAGAAGTAATCTCCCAAAATGAAAATGTTGATGAATTCACAATCAAAATTTCTTTTGTGTTCCGATATTTGTTAAATATTTGTAGAAAATTCTTCTGTCTACAAGATTTATGCCTGTGTGCCATATGAATTTACAGAGGATTTATTGAATGGTGGATAACTCAACACTCACAGCTTGGAAGAAATAACTTCAATCTCTGTAATATTCATATATGGGAATCGATTTCTTTGTGATCTCTTAGCATAGGAATTTAATGAAAATTCCTCTTGGGATGTCGTTTGAAACTAGTAGCTTTCAACTTGTTGCTCGAGCCACCTACATCTTTAGAAGACCAAATTTGCTACACATACATTCTCTGCTTGCAACCTGCCTATTTATTTCAAAAATCAACAACTGAACATGATCTACTTGCTCATATGAAGAACTTATTATTTTTCATACTCCTAAACTAACCGGTAGAGGAAGATTGATCAAGTAAACTCATGCTTCCAATGAAGCCATGTCAGAAACTGATTTAATGAAACTATTTTTGATCTTGACCCAAGAGATAATGAAATCCATATTATGCAAAAATATAATTTAAAAGGACGATAAAACTGTCCTTCGTCTGACAAAAATGTTTTGATACTTAAGTTGCTCATGGATTCCAGAAAATAAGTAAAAGGGTCATCAAAGTCATAATGAAATACCTCTTCGAACTGCTGATCTAACTAACTGTATTCCAACTGCCGATTTCTTTCACTGATCTTAATGTTGAAAGTGGTCTGCTCAACCTTTGTCGAAGCAAAATGCAAGTTGAACTGTTGATCTGAACTTTTCAGCACACTATCTGCGTCTGTATATATGTTGCAATCTTTCTTTATCTACAAATCAAAAAAATGAAGGCTGCCCTCATCATCTACTGCAGATCTGAAATTGTTACTTGCTGTTTTGTCAATTTGCTCGTCACCTTTTAAGTCTTCAACGGGAAAAATATGATCTTCATGACCACCTAAAACAATAGATGTATTTGATACAATGTCAAAAGAATCACTAAGGTTATCATAGTGTGGATCACTGATCTCTTGATCATAATGAAGAGTATCTTCTGTTGCAGCAAAGTCTTCACGAATGTTTGTATTTTTATTCAATAAATTAAAATCATGACAGCATTCGGGATATAGAAATTTAGCTGAAAATATGCCTTTACAAAACACATGGAAGGCAGCATGAAAATCAGCCAAAGAGATAATACTAGCAATAGGCAGAGACTGGTACTAATGACAAGCAATCCCTTCTAATGAAAAATAGAATAGCCAGATCTGAACATCCTCATGTACAACTTGCAGGCGATGCATGTAATCATGAAAATCCAACAAATGTTCTGCTGGCACTTCCCATTCTTCTCTTCAAAATTTGGGAAGACTATTTTCCCATTCATCTCTAGTAGGTACTGAATTAGGGAAACCAGAAATACTTGAAAAATCACAGAATGCATACCTCTTTGCTAAGATCCAGTTCATGTCATATCAGTGGAGTCATCAATAGATTTCTAAACAATGGAGTCGCCACTGAATCCGTCCTTCATGGAGTCACCAGATACATAATTACAACCAAATGATGTCCATGCTTTGTCTATCATCAAAGCTGCATCTATGTTGTCTCCCAGGGAAGATGAGCTTCAATCTCCTTTCCTCGACAATGACGCCAATTTGTTATCACTCCAAGAAACTCTTTGTGGTTGCAAGACAAAGATGCTTGGTAACTTAAGGTAAACTTGTTTTTTGTATTTTTGGATATATGGATCAATAGGATAACTCAATTACAGTGAGGTATTCAGACAGTCAAAATGAGAATCAAATGCACCAGTGCTCTCAAGGATTAATGATCAGATGATAGGTTAAGGAGGATGAAAAGACAATGCTTATAAACCAAATACCAAGTGTAGGGTTTAATAAACAATGGAAAGCAAATATTTATCAAGTTATGAGTTAACCAATGAGATAACAGTCATTTTGTAGCTAAAACAACTTAATAAAAAGTACATTAGGGAAAATGAGAATCTGACATGAATAGAGAGAGAAAACTATGATTTGTATTATCATAAAAAAAGTCTGTTTACAATATAATCAACTTCTGTATCCCAAATCAAACCCCTTTATCTCCAAATGTGTTTGCCTTTATAGCCTTACAAGATGAAATCCATATCCTTGAAATATGGATCAGATTTGCTAAAAATATACAAATCAAAATAGATACAACAAGTGTAGGATGAGATCCTATAAAAATCGATGAAGAATACTAAAAATGGAAAGTCAAAAACAGTTTCAGTTAAATAGGAAAAGATCCTATTTAAGGGGTCAAACTCTATCTTGATAGTATTCATGTCCTCCAAAATATTTGACATATGTAGAAAGCCTTCCAAGGATGATGAATCTTCATAGGAAGTGAAATAATTCGAATTTGCCACCTTTGGCAAAAAATACAGTTTTTTGCTAATAAACTAGGTCACCAATTTTACTTTTCCACCTTCTTAAACACATCATACATCAATATAAAACCTTTAATCTGATGTATTTAATTATTATGCATCTTTAGAAACCCTCCTCCAGGCGTTTAATTAAGAAAAACTTAGATATGAGCGAAAATACAACTTGTCTTCCCTGTCTGCGGTTTCACCAGCTCTTTTGTCATGAATACAACCCTTTAGCTGTTGAAAAGCAGAGCTTTCAACGGATAACTAGCAAAGTTCAAGGTGGAATAGCTGTTGAAAGAGCATTTCTTTTTTAATAAAAACTGCCTTGGGAAAAATCAAATTTATGAGCCGTGGAGAGTCTGTTTTACACAATTGAATAGTCGATTGACATCCATAAATCCTAAGATTTCCAATGGTACTTTTAGATCTATTTTTAGAGCTTGGGAAGGTAGACAAAAATCCTCCACAAGATGAGGCATCATTTTTCAAACAAATTTTAGAATGAATTATTTGATCGCTAACAATCCCCGCATAAGTATTTAACCAGGACCAAAGGAAAGAATTCTAAGATTGTCCCGCAGTCATGGACCCAGGACCTCATGCAGTCCACACTGCTTAATGTAATGAAGATCCCACATTTTGACATACAACAGGTAGTCAACACATGCGTCAAGTTGTTGATGTCTTGATACCATGGAGGATACTTATGGTTGGATCACCACATCACTGTGGATCCGACCTTGATCAATCAGATCACAGGACTTAGTATGCAAGGCCCTAACCCATATGAGTTTTACCTTGGAAAGAACTCAGAACGAGCACTAGCACAGAAGATAAAAGAAACATATGGCGATGTCGAAAAAGGCCCACGAGACTACAAGGTAGCCTCTATCCAGAGTGGTGCAGTGCGCCTTTCCTGTCAGCTAATCATGGGCAAGATAGTTCACAAGAACAGACCAACACAAGTGACTGGATTCATAGTTGACCTCGCAGGGAAGTGCATCGAGGGACTACATATGAACTGGGCACAGTACTTTGTAAACCATCTAGAGTTTGATTGCAGAGAAGCACAAGACCAAGGGTATGAGTTCCACTTTAGTTGGTTTCTCATACTAATCCCTTTCATTTCCTGGGAGCTACCAGAAGGTGCCACTTTTCTAAAGATTGAACCCTTCGAACCACTGGCCATGAAGTTCTATATGCTGTGGTACTCCAACGACATGAACAAGCAATGGCATTCCAATGTTGTCTTCCATGCCTATTACAATCAATTGAAGAATGCAATCTAGTCTACATCATGCCTCACCCCAAACACACTTCACAGGTTTATACCTTTGATAAAATTCAGCGTGGACCGCCACTTCACCTATATCACAGTGTGTGCTGATGAGCACAAAGACTAGTTCCAGTCTTACTACAAGTTGACAGAAGAATACTTGGAGCAGATTACCAAGGAATGGTCGGTGAACCTCCTTGTTGTAGTAGATCCCGTAGAAATGTACGATGTCGATAGCCCTAAAGCTATGCTAGATACACCTGGAACAAGCAAGACTAAGAAGGATGATGAAGTTCAATATGTCCATAGCACATCCACAAAGACTACTTCAATCTCACCTGCGTAGGGAGGTGATGGTGAAGAACTAGGTGGCACAAAAGTTGAGCAAAACAAGGGCAAGGTTACTTCACCTAGAGAGGAGGAGGATCCTTCTAAGAAAAGGAAGATTACCCCACAAAATCCCTCATCCCAAAAGAAAAATAAGGCCACCCGGACTACGTTTAAGACTACCCTCACACTGGATGACTTCGACTTCTTAGTCACTACGCTGAATGATGCTTCACAAGAGATCACAGAAAAGCAAGAAGTGAAGTAGGAGGAGGTATTTAGCTAAATCAAGGGTGAACTTCAAGAAGTATAATAGGCACTCCAGTCCAGTCGAGCAGTTTCTACTGTGCCCTTGACAATTGGAATAGCAGGAACAGGCGATGAGCCCACCCAATTACACCAGATCACCGATAAAGTTGAAGCTCACCTTCGACGAGCTCAAGAAGGCACAACGAAAGCCACCTAGGCTTTGACACATGTACAAAGCACACTTGTAGAACAATAGATTAAGGTGAAATGGGAAAATCTTTCCCTGCAAGTGAAGTGGGATGAGGAAAAATCACAGTTACAGTAGAGCAAGGACCAATTGCTAGTAGAGAAACTTGAAGTACAGGAAAGGGTTCACAAAGAACTTCACTATGTGATCGTCATAGAAGTGAAGATTGAAGAACGTGTCCCACAGTAGGTGGCACAACTTGAAGAAGTAATCTAACAACTTCAGCAGCACATCGCAGATCTAGAACTTTGTACTGTGCCCGAGACTTCGAAAGAAATAAGAGATCTCGGGGAGGCAACTTCCCGCAACGCAGTTGGTTGGTTAAAAACCATTGCCTTGGCATGCAATAAGCTGAGCACTAGAAGTGCCTAGACTTATGAGAACCTCACAGAGAATCCAAAATTGCAGGCATTGGAGGCATAACTCCAAGAAGCAAAGAAACATGCAGATACGCTACAAGTGCAACTGAAGGCCTTGACCCCAGTCGAAAGAATGAAGAGATTTCTAGAACAATGCACCACCCAAAAACAGGTACACACTGTAATGTAAAGTGATGGAATTCTCCCAAAGACTTCAACCAATCCAATAAAAGTCATGCCAAATGTTCATTGAACTTGAAAGCCAGGAAGCCGAGCTTGAATAGGTTGTCATCACCATGGAACAACGCCTGGAAGGGATAGTAAATGACACAGTGATCCAGGAGTTCACTGAGCAAGAGGTTGTCGCATTGCAGTAGGTCGAAGCATCTCAAGCCAAGCTCGAGGAATTCGAGGTGGAATTGATCAGACCAGAGTGACTCGGGACGAGTCACAGGTGAGTGTTGGGGGCTTGTTGGCCCTTGACCAAGTTTTGAGGAACACTTGGTCATAATTGATTGTTTTTGGACTTTGACAGCCTGTCAAATATGGAGTTCCAGGCGAAATAGAGATCATGGGATATCAGTCTACTTTTGGGCTGCTTTTAGGGTTTAGGGTTATTGTAATGGGAAAGGGATGTCAGCCTGTGGGTTTACCCACGCTTAGGCCCACTTTTGTAATGTATAAATAAAAGGATAGGCAATGTAAGAAAGAGTAGATGTGATTTCTTAGTACAATTGATAGTGCATCTATGTGATGTTAAATAAGTGCTCTATGTGAACTGTGTAAGGCTTGCAAGGCTAAGTGCAAGTTACTGTGTGGTTGATATAGAAAAATAAGTGTTGTTACACAAGGAAGAAGGATCTAGTGAGCTACACAGATCTTCTATCCTATGCGAAGAAGGGTTTTGGAGGCTTTGTGATTGTAACAACTTGAAGACGATAATAAATAAGAATATATTGTGGATGTAACCCTAGGTTGGGGTTGAACCACGTAAATATGTGTGTTATTCTCTGTGCTTTGATTTAATGTGTTTATATTTGCTAACGCTATGTGCTTTGATATATCCACTTGTGCTTTGTGCTTCTTAGATATATATGATTGTTAGATCTGATGTGTATGAGGATGCTTAGTGCTGATCTAATGGATTTGATCTGGGTTACTATGGTTAAGTGCTGAAATACTGTAGATCTGAGTGTACACCGCGAAGCTCTGTGATGTCTGTGAGGTATAATAAGGGTTGAATATTGATGAATGATCGATGCTAAGTGCTCTGTAAATGATATAATCATAGATTTGTGTCCCAGCTAAGGTTGCAGACACTTGAGTCTTGCAACCACCCCTGCCTCTACCTCGGGTGAGACTTCATTTGCTTCGCAGGTGTTGCCAAAAGGGGTAGTAGTTAGGGCTTTGTTGGTGCACTCTTGAGCGTTGAACCCTGGGTCTGCCCCTGTGCCAACATCTTCCATATGATATTCCATCTAGCACATGTGAGAGACATACTTAGTGGTAATTCCTTCTAGCTTTCATTTGAGTCCTTCCAAATCATTATCCTCGTGTTTTCTCATGTTGGATGATGGGGGATGCCTTAATTCCCTACTTCTGATGGATATTTTCTCATTGAATTTAGCAAATTTTCTTTGGGAATGGGATTTAGATACTTTATAATACCTTGGGAATTACAGTCATCAATGGTATCACACCTCACTATCAATAGTGGGAATACATCAATGTCTCTTGATTGATATATTCTACAAGTGTTCAATATCATCACATCTGTCCACACTTGCTAGAATGTACTAGGTACCTTGACACCCATTATCGTTATCGATGGGTTGTCTAATGTTTTTTAATGTTATGCATCAATGAGTGTCAATCAAATGGTTTCTCCCATGCTCATCATCGGATAATTTATTCACATGGACCAGAATTGTACCTTCGGTGGGTTTTGTATTTGAACACCTTAGGCCATTAGTAGCATCCCCTCGTTATGTTGTTTCTCAAGTTGCACAAAACTTTACCACTCACCTCTGTGAAATTGATACCTTTAGAGGGATATTTTTTCCACTTCAATGCTCCAATCATCCTCCTGATGTATATTGAGACATATCTTTGTTGTGTATATGTTCATGGCTATGATATATATGACATGGATCCACTGTGTATCTCTTTTGTGGCCATGATCGCTAATCCTATATACACATGGATCCACTATGTATCTTTCCATGGCCATGACCACTAATCCTATATATACTTCATGGATTCGTAGTGTATTTGATTTGATGACCATGATTCTTCACACCTAAGTATGGTATGTGCACCTCGGGAAGAGATTCATTTCATACCTTGTCTTTTCTTATAGGTACTTCGATGATCCAAAATTTGGTGTGATTTACTTGTCCACACTCATGAGATTTTGCCTCCATATTATAATGTATTTCAACCATTAG